>CM033624.1:140000-280000 GCA_019453435.1 Rhinogobius similis | reverse complement strand
CTTGGGAGAGAGAGGCTTTTCAAACCAACGTTCCTCAAAACAGTGTGAATGTGGCTGAATGTAACTTCAGGTGTGTTTTTAAAGACGGAACATTGTTACAACACGATTTAAAGCTCAAAAAGACACTGTAGCTCATATGTGTCCTTTAAGTTCACCAGTGTTGATATTGTTATTTTTCTGTTTACATATTTGTGAGAAGGATAATTTTCAACATCAATATTAGAAAATATAATATAAAAAATATAGTCATACATCAGCTGTATAGGAATCGTTTTTTTTTCACATGAAATGATGGGCCGGTTTTGGGTAGAAAACTCCAGGGCTGAAGAGTGGTCCCTGCACGGCCCTGTCCTCAGAGGCAGGAGCAGCTCAGACGTTACAATCCACACTACATTATTAAAGCTGACTAAAGAACAAAGATAACTCTCTGGAGAGAACGCAGAGCTCCACAGAGGTAGCCTGGAAGTGACACAAAGGAAGCACATTTTTATTGACAACTTTCGCGAAAAGCCACTAGTTTACCAGGTCCGCCCACAGACCGTGCAGCCAGTGAAGGACTTTATGAAGACACTGATGATCTCTGATCATCAGCTCAATGAAAAACACGTGCTGAAAGGGAGAGGAAGTATTTGATAGTGATAGAGAGAAGCAGTGTTTCTATCGACTAAAACAATTCATCATAATTTTCATCAAGTCATTTTTTTGCTGACTACATTAAAAGTAATCAATATTGACTACAACTATGAATAATAAAACAAAACAAGTGACAAACAACAAAATGCCTCACAGCATGTGAAGATCACACTGTATATGGGAACATGTTTAAATACCAATCCAAAGTACTCTACGGTACTCTATTTCATAGATATTGATACTGATCTAACCTTATGCATAAGGACACTTCAATAAACATATGTATATTATTAATACTGTACTACTACTATGTGGTTATTTATCAGTACATAACAACAGTATTATTATAAATAATATAATTCTGCCACTTCTCCCTTCACACTTGTGATTCTTCAAACAATTCTAAGTTTGGGGAGTACATGTAGGGGTCAGAGAGGTCACATAGAAACTAAATCTGTTTGAGAAGAAAGGATAACAAGGAACACTTCATGGACCTCCAGACAGTAGTGAAAAAAAGTTAAAAAGGTGCTCTTTGGTAAAGGAATTGTAGATGCATTGAAATACAAAAAAACCAAGGCACTCTCTATACATTTAAAATGCCTTTATTAGTTATGGCATGTCTCTATGGACCTCAGTGAGGTTCTTTTGTATTTTAATGCGACTAAATCTGTTTGTTACAGTGAAACCGAAGAGATTTCTCTGCAGTTTGAACAGGAAGTCAATGGACCTGTTTCTATTACTAAGCCTTTTTAGATCAATATTGCGGTTTACAATGAACAGAATGTAAAAGCATAATCTGCATAATTATTTCTAAATACCCAAAGAACAAAAAAACAAAAAAAAAAACCCAAACAAACAAATATACTATGTCTTCTTTGCACACTGTATGATTAGCTGTTTGCTCATGTGTTCCTTGTGGACAGACCCGGCCCCGGGTCCAGCGGAGCTCATTACGTCCTGGGGCGAGTACAGCGCGGAGCCAAAGCCGCAGACAGGTGAAGGGCTCTGAGCGTGAGATGGTTTGTGGTGTGTTTATCCTGAGTGGTGAGGCTGTGAGGCTCAGACTGAACGACTGCTGCTGCCACGTCATGGACAGCAGACTTTGAACAACATGCTTCGCACGTCATCGTCCATGTGGGATTTATGTGCAGAATTCTTTTTCCTTTGTTCCATTATCAGAGCTGTGCGTCACTGCTGCTCCTCTCCTTGGGCATAACTTAAAAACTTAATCAATATTGGTTCTCAAATTATCGAGCGATAAATTGCACTCATAAACTTTTTAACCACAAACTCATTAAGCAAATTTGGTGCTCTCATCTTTTAATTGAACAAATCAGATCCTACGACATATCGCTGCATGCTTCATGTTTGGGGCTAATCAATAGGGTCCTGATAAAGCTAACACAGTGTGTGGAGCTGGAGCTTAGAGGGCACGGCTTTATCTCCTCAGCCTTCTATCACGTTCTGCATATGAATTTAGAGAGGATCAAAGATGTAGAGCGGACCACAAGACAGGATTACGCCACTGATGTCTCCGGTTTCCTTATCACTCCGCTGTCTGTTAATCCTGTTCTAAGCTCCGTCTCCACACAGGCTGCTCAGAGCTTCAAAAGCCTTTCTAAGGACTCACATTATCAGTGAAATGGAGCTCTTTGAATGTGTAAACAGGAGGAGACAGTTAATACCTCACACACAGACCTGCTCACGTCCTGCTGTGGCACTCGGCCCACACCAGGCATCGGGCTCTGGTCCTCACACCTGTGAAGATACAAAGTCCCCCTGTGGTGGCGTTTGTCAGCTTCGGTGTTTGAAAATCTTCCTTAGTTTTTTAACTTCAGGCGGTGCTGCTGTAAAGAGTGTTTGGGTCCATTCCTTCTTTGTACAGATGGAATCTTTTCTGATCAGCCTGTGAAACTGTTTCACATTAAAAGTGAAGTGTTACCGTACTGCACCTTCTCATCTAACAAGCCTCATGTTTTGCTCTCATAAGCTTTGGTAATGGTCAGTCCCTACATGGGTAGAGCGCCTCCTCATGGCCACCTGTGGCTCTGCAGCAGCAAACTGCAAGTGTGAAGGGCCACAGCTACAGCACAAACAGAGGCCCCTGGAGACATCCTTCTTTCTTCTCTTCTCCAACCCCTTCTCTTTCACTCCTAAAGGGTCGAGAGGGAGCCTCCTCTGCAGGTTCGATGGAACACACAGACATCTGCTCCCAGGATTTACAAACTTGTACTGCTGCCAATCATAGTGCAAAGGTCAGTGTGGAACTTTCAGCTAGTTACTTGGTCTGTTGGATCACCGTGTTGTCCACCTTTACAAATGGAAAGTGCTCACATTGTTTCTTAAACCAAGTGTTCACCTCATGGAAACTCATTTGAGCAACTGCTGCAACAAACACAAGCCAACTCTAGCACAAACACCAGCTTTGTTGATTCAAAGTAACATGGAATCAAAGAGGTTAAAGTCCGCCATGTTGTCAGAACCATAAAGGATAGAGACTTACCCTGAATCTGATTTTCAAGATTTTCAAGCTTTCAAAAGAACCATGACTCATTCAGCTGCTCTGTCCAGAGACTTTAAAATACAATCACTGATTTTTAGGCTACTTTTTTAGCTGGAGGAATATTTTTCTCCTGGTCCCAATAAACACGTCTTTTCTTTTCTTTTTCTTTTTTTTTTTTCCCCCCAATTTTCAAATTACAAACAATACACAGAACACAGAATAGGACCAGAGAGCGGACAACGAATCAAAAATGAAATCAAAAACAAACAGCCAGAGCATGTGAAATAAAGGAATAATAACACTAAAGAATAATACCATTTAGCCCAAAGTCTATTTTCAAACTAAGTCCAAACGATATTTTTTTCATTTGTCCAAAGTGGGTCACAATTTCAGTCCAGTCCTTTTTGATGGTGCAGTTTATGTCAACCATTTCTTTGTCATGGCTTTCTTTGCCGCCAAAAATGTCCATTACATAGTTCTGAACTAAAGTGGGATGGGGGGCCTAAGACACTCTGAAGCGCATTGTTCATCTCAGTCCAGTGTTTCTTTGTACAGTCACAAAACACATGGTAATGATGGGCCACTTGGCAACCACAGTTCCTCCAGCAGAAAGTATCTCCAAGTGAATAGTGGGCACTTTGACATGGTGGGACCTGTCAGACATGGCTTTGTTCCATTCTGGTGACACCTATTTGTTCAAATCTCACCCAAAGCCTTAGTTCCTAAAGTTTAGTCAGCCTGGCTCTCGGGTGTGCACCACGCTGGGAGCAGCTTCTCCTCTTTATGGATTCTGAAGCCTGGACTCGTCAGTTTTGGAGCCTTTAGTTGTGGATCCGAGTTTTATCGAGTACAGTCTGGTACGTCTGAAACACACAGGGATCTGCTGGCTTTTATCTGGACGGTTCTCTTCATTAAATAACTAAATGATATATATTTTATTGCTTGTATTGTACTGTATTTTGCATTTTATGTGTGCAAACTATTCAAACTTCAGAAATATCTGAAAATAAAAATACAGAGTTACAGTATAAGACAACTGTTAGATGTGAGCAAATGAATGACATGCTAGATGAGTTTGGACCCCACACGGTTGGCCCCTGATTCAGGTGTCTTTGTGCGGCTGTCTGACAGCTCGGCTGGGTGCCCGCTCTCACTTCAGCTGGGATTCAGTTCATTTGGAAAACCTTTATCTGCTTCTATACAACGGCTGCCTGAATGACCCTGTCACAATGGAAGTGTGTGACTGACACTGGAGCAAAAGCCCTCTGTGCTCCTCAATTGTACAGGCCTGAGTTATTGGACCTTTGCTCTGAAAAGTATCTGCAATAAAATGGGGAACATGGCAAATTAACGTTCCAAATAAACCCGAGCCTCTAATCCTCGCTCCGCGCACAGGTTCAGCCTCCTGCTGCGGTTTACAGTCATTTTATTCAGCGCTTCAGGCCTTCAGTGTGTGAGTGTGCTGTGCAGGACCACCAGCCCACCGCGCCACCTAAACGGCCTACCACACCAACAAGTTCTAATGGGCTGATTCTAAGTTGTTATTGGAGATATTTTATGTCAAATTAAACCATGTCATTATTGTTTCTTGTCGAAGTTGTATTTTGAGTGATTTATGCATGATTGAGTCATCTTTATTCTTCTGCATTCAAGACGATGTTCCCTGTTTTCCCCGATGCCCCACACACTCCTGGAACTGTGACATACTTACTTTGTTATTCAACTGTAAAGGGGCCGGTAGAACTTTGCCAGTCTCAGGGCAGCTGTGGCTTGTAGTAGTTTACCACTAAATGTGCAGTGAATGAATAATGACCAGTGTAGATCTTTGAGAGTTTAGATTTATTCAGCTGAGAATGCTGGATTTTTAAACTTTGAAAAGCGAGGGAAGTGTTTCTGTAGGAAAAAAACTAACAAAAAACAAATTCAAATTAATTTGAGCGTAAAAGTTTAAATATCTTTTTGCATTTATAGGTTATCAATGCACCAAACGTCAAACGACTAGAAAAAAGCAGCGTTAGACTAATGCATGATTATTATTGATATTTATGTAACTAAAGTATTTTTGACTTGCTCTCAATATGTTTACCTTGTTTTCAACCAAACGTGAAATAAAGAAAGAAAAAGAAATTTAGACCAACTTATCTAGTGGCCATTTTACATGCAGATATTAATTTGTCGACATTCAAAGCTCCAGCCTTGTTGGCTCATCTGATATGGATGATGTTCCAGACCTGCTCCATTGGGAGGAGACTCTGCTGAGCATCTCTGGATATCCCCTCAAGAGCAGAAGGTTTGGTGCTTCCTGCTGAGACTCGGAGTAGATGATGCATGCATGATGAACAAATGTACATGTTTTAGTCAAATCTAAACTACTGCAAGAACAGGGCATGTAAATATCAACGCTTCCTCATCTACAACGTCTGAAGAAGTGACAGAATGTGTCTGCGTGCTCCAGCTACCAGAATCAGAGGAACATCTCCGCTTCATGATTGGATGAAGCGGTCTAATTGGGCGCTGGGTGGAATACCTCAGGGTTGCTCAGCACATGAGAGCCGACTAGACAGAATCAGAGGTCTTTTCTTTCAATTCTTCAGACGGATTAGCAAATGCTGTGTGTTTTAATAAATCATCTGTCTGGACATGAATAAATGATGTGGTGTGTAGGCCTGCAGGAGAGCCGTCATGTGGGTCAAAGCGATCTCCGGTGTGTGCGAGCCTCTGGGGGAGTCAGGTGTGTGAGGAGCACTCTGCCTTCATCAGCTGTCACACTGTCATGTCCTGATCAAACTACAGCGAGTGAGTGAAAACATGTGTCCAGGACGAGCAGGAGCAAGAGGAGGTCCTTCTACCAGAGCGAGGCCTTTGGTTTGTGTCACGAACTGTAAAGGTGATGCAGATTGAGAGAGAATAAACAAGAACGCGTAGCTTATTATCACTATATAAAATATATATAGATATGTTGTGTTCACTCTAGAGCCATTTTCTGTCCTTTTCAGTGTTATACCATGTCTTCTGGTTCTGAATGTTGCTCAGACTTTCCTCAGTGATCATTTTGGGTGAGTGAGGTTCATTTTGGCTAAATCTAAACTCACTTCACCATACATTCACATTTATTCCTACTTTAAAAACTCAAAATCATATCAAAATCATTCTTCTTGACACATACACACCACAATACTTGTCATATTCATAATGCTCTAACCCTTTATATTAACCATTTTGTTTCACTGAGTTTCAGGAAAAAAAAAAAAATCACCCTCAAGGTTTTTTTGTGTGTCATACAGTAACATTTGCAGAATTTTCTTTCTTTTTCTAGGTGTATTAAGATTCTTATGAAGTTCCTGTTCACATCATTGTCATACACATCAAAAACACACCTGAAGTAGCATTCAGCTGCATTCACGCTGTTTTTAGGAATGTTTGTTAGAAAATTCTCTCCCCTCCGAGTGACAAAAACTCTCCCTCGATCAGTGACAATTTTCAGATCATATGTCATTTATCCGAGAATCTTCTGCTGTTTTAAGTCCTTAAATCATGGCCAGACTCGTTCTGAGCATTTCTGCCTCTAAACACGATCACTGCTACTGCTAACAGCATCATAGCGTGTCTTGTCCCAGCAATAGCTTTTCATTTTCCCGACAGATTCTGTATATTACTTAAGAGAACACAAATCATACCTTTGGTGACGCTCAAGTACAATTTTGAAGCTAGCATTTCCTTTTGTTACAGAGAAGCGTGTTCTTGCTTCTGGCTTGGACTCGTCAGCAGCAGCAGATCTGTGGTAGTCACTGCAGAGGGGGTAGGGTCGGGAGCAGGGTGAGGGGGCCCAGGAGCAGCAGGGGTCCACTCGACATCCCGCACTGTTCCTTCCTCTGCTTCCCACGGAGCCAGAGCCCGATCGTTTGACCCCCAGTACCAACCCAGACATCTGAATCTCTTAATAATTTATAAACAACAGACTATAACTTAGGTCTAAAATGTTCTATCATTGACATTTCTCTTGCTTTGAACCTTCTGCAGTGTGTGGACTTGAGCAATGCCACCATGTTAAGAGGACACATATTATTCAAAATGGACTTTTTCTCTCTTTTAACCATGTCTTAACCTTGTGCCCTCATAACAAACACAGCTGGAGTTGTATTTAGCTTCGTTCACTTTCATGAATCCTGTTGCTGTTTCTCTGGTCCTTCTCTGAGACTCACAAGAACACTCCCAGACTTATGAGGTCCAACGTGGAGATCTAGGGGTCTCCTGCGCTGTTTTTAAGTCAATAAATCATCACCAAACCCGTTCTCGAGCATTTCTGCCCCAGATCACCTTCATTACAAGTCCGCGTCAGAGCAAGCTAGCTTTTGTTTGTTTTCCCCTGGGTAAATCCCTCTGCTGCCAGTAGATGGAGCGGTACACCAGTCCTGGGAACGCCTAAGTGAGAGGAAGTCATGTGTTTTAATGTGTTCCTTATTTTATGGTCTTATTTTAAAGTCTTTATGAAACATATTACATTAAAACGTAGTGAACATGATAATATTAAGTTTATAATTTTACTTCCTGGTTGGATACGGGCCGCAGATACTGTATGACAGAGGCAGAGGTGATTCCACAACTGTTACCTAGCAAACATTTTGAAAACAATAGCCAAAATCCACATAAATTGCACAATGGATATGAATTGGCAATAAATAATACCCGACAACGACTTTATTTTGTTGAATGATGGTTTAAACTGTTATTCACCTTATTCCGGAAGTTGCCGTACGCGCCGCCGTCTTGTTTCTGTTGTATTGTTCACATGGAGCAGACGAGCTCAACAGAAAATAAGTTCTACATGGACTAAAAAGCCGTTTTCAGACTGACCAGGAAATCGGTGCGTTGTGACTTGTTGTTCATTACACATTTTACACAAATCAATCTACTTTATGGAACATTTTAGCGGCAAGACTTTTCCCTCGTTCGTCATTAGCTTTAACAGAGTTCTCGTCAAACGGAAGTGCGTTTACAACAAAAGTGCAAAAAACGGCAAAAGTGGACGGGGCAGAATAAGGTGAGTAAAAATGTGACAGTTGCCTATAAATTGTCTCTGTATTTTTGATGGCATGTCACTTTTTGATGACATCACAGAGGGATTCTGTTCAACTCAGCTCTTCTTCCTGTAATTTTACACTTTTATCTTTCTAAATTTACTCACAAACTGCAACTTCACGGATTGTAGATTTACATAATGATTACAGGTGCCCTCCCACCAAACTAAGTCAGAATAAGTAACAAATGAGAACCTGTCCTACAGACTTTAAATCTACCATTTATTGAATCTCTAGTCCATGTATCTGTGACTTGAGTACAGCTCAGCTCTGACTCTGTCTGCAGCACGTGTTCAGACTGTTCCGTGTGATGGTCTGAGCTGCTCAGAGCTGGGCACCTCTCTGTCTGACCATCACAAGGACAGCTCTCTTTAATCAAATTAGCCATGCATTTACTGCAGCGTTTGCAAGGTCTCTTTATCCTGCACCATCTGAGTGCCATAAAAGCAGCGCGAGCGGAGGGCCGAGCGAGCACCGGGCCGCACCAGGCTTAAGTGCTAGAGCAAATTCCACGGTCCATTAATGTTTAAATGAAGTACGGGCAGCCGGCACACATTTGTCCTTAGTCATAAAGAGGCTGCTGTGGAGGTTATGGACGCGCTCTTCAAACGTCCATCTCTTCAGTCCCGTCTCCGCTCCACGGCCCCCAGGCCCCTGATGTGTCCTGCTGCTTCTGCCGATTAGCACGTGTGTTGGTGAGCAAGCACCGCTGCGCTGAAGCTGCCCAAACCTGCCTCACATTTGGTAATTGCGCTGTGGCCTCATTACCTCAGGCTGGTGTTGCTGATGCTGTACATTTAATTACTCCACAGCAGAAGAGGCAGCAGCTCAGCAGGAGGCACACTTTGGTGAGAAATCCCGACCTTGTGTCTGCGATAAACAGCTCCATGTTTGTGATTCTCTGCTCCACTAGTGCCGGGCAAATGCCACTGATTGTCTCTTAGCGCTTCATTAAGCTGCAATAAGGCCGAGCATTAGTCCCCAGCTCTATGATATTCAAGCCGCTGACAGCACTTAGGCCAGCATCTGCCTCTGCGCTCATGTTTGGAGTCATCTTTAGCCAGGCCAAATCAATATTCCAGCACTGATCAGAGGCCCTGGCCCAGCACTGACCGAGGCGCGCCGCGCACCATACAAAGGTCCACACACCTGCTGTAACTCGCCATCTTTGACCATCACAGACAAGTGTTCAGAGAGAATGTCAGCAGCAGTATGTGCTTTTCACAGGAGGAGGAGGAGTACAGTGTCAACCATCTATCTAGACCAGGGTTTCTCAAACTATGGTATGTGTACCACTTGGGGTACATTCTTTTGGTTTTACGTGGACACCTCCTCATTTGTAATATTTACTTCATTTAGAGTACATTTTATTCAAATATTTTGCTTTTGTGTGTTATATCATTCACTGAAATACTCTCATTTACAGATGCTGGGAAAACAGTTTGCTATGTTACTGTATATATATTGATTACTTATGCTCACTCTATTGTAATTTATGCTGCGCTTTCACTATGCTATTGTTTCAGTAAGCTTCAGCAACGTCAAAACATTTATATCATTCCAATGTTGCATTGATTTTTCACCAACATCTTGTATTGATGATGGAGAGAGTGAACACAGCACAAAGCCTTCTGCAGCACGTCCCAAACACTCTCACTCAAAGGGTTCAGATCTGGACTCTGTGGAGATCGATCCATGTGTGAAAATGATGATGAACCACTGTCACAATGTGGGCCATGAATCCTGGACCACTCTGTCACAATGTGGGCCATGAATCCTGGACCACTCTGTCACAATGTGGGCCATGAATCCTGGACCACTGTCACAATGTGGGCCATGAATCCTGGACCACTGTCACAATGTGGGCCATGAATCCTGGACCACTGTCACAATGTGGGCCATGAATCCTGGACCACTCTGTCACAATGTGGGCCATGAATCCTGGACCACTGTCACAATGTGGGCCATGAATCCTGGACCACTGTCACAATGTGGGCCATGAATCCTGGACCACTGTCACAATGTGGGCCATGAATCCTGGACCACTGTCACAATGTGGGCCATGAATCCTGGACCACTGTCACAATGTGGGCCATGAATCCTGGACCACTGTCACAATGTGGGCCATGAATCCTGGACCACTGTCACAATGTGGGCCATGAATCCTGGACCACTGTCACAATGTGGGCCATGAATCCTGGACCACTCTGTCACAATGTGGGCCATGAATCCTGGACCACTGTCACAATGTGGGCCATGAATCCTGGACCACTGTCACAATGTGGGCCATGAATCCTGGACCACTGTCACAATGTGGGCCATGAATTTTGACATTGTCAATTGGTATCAGGGAAGAAGAAATCCATTCAAATCCAAATCCAAATCCAATTATTATTATTGTATAGCACATTTTATAAACAGACCTGTTTCCAAAGTGCTGCACACACAAACATAAAAACGGCAAAACACAATATAAAATAACAATTTGATCTTACTGCTTGTAAAACCAGTAAAATCAAATCCAAACAAAATGATAAAACCATAAAATAGAAATAAATTAACAGAATAAATACATTTTTAAAAATGCTAAAAACACACAGAGGACCACACAACTCACACGGTGTTAAAAGCCAGAGAATAAAAGTGAGTCTTAAGACGAGACTTAAAACACTCCACAGTGGGGGCCGTTCGCACGTGGGGAGGCAGAGCGTTCCAGAGTTTGGGGCCGACCACAGAGAAAGCCCTGTCCCCCCTGGTTCTAAGTCTGGTCTTAGGCCCCACGAGCTGCAGCTGGCCCTCGGACCTCAAAGCGCGCGGGGGGCGATACATTTGATGAAGTAACCTGGTGCTTCAGGATGTTCAGGTTCAGTTGATCTCGTTCTTTGGGCACATGGTGTTGCTGAACCTAGACCTGACCTAGACCTGCAGATGCCCCAGATCCAGCCCCGCCCCCACAGACTTGTACAGGAGGCATGATGGGAGCATCACTTCACCTGCCTCTCCGACCACAGTTCTTCTTCAAAGACCCCACTATCCTTTCAGTTTTTCATAATTCGTTGTACAGTTCTTAGTTTTAGTAGTTTGTGCTTCTCTTTAGATGTTTTCTCTTCATGATGCCAATGATTTGACCCTTCTCAAAAATTCTGACATTCTGACTTTTCCACGACCACAGGATTTGTCTCATCACATGGTTGTTACAGAAATGAGAAGCCACTTACTGCTCAGTTGGGGTTAGTGCCGTGTTCCAGCTGAAAGACAAGTGTTATGGAATCTTTGCAGTTTTGTACAATTGCACAGTTGAGAAGGAAATAAGAGGTTTTGAGTCAATTAGTGATGGGAAAAATGAAGCAAGACCCCAAGGCCTGGTTTGATCTAAAGTGGGCGTGTCTAATGACGCCTTGAAATGAACCGTGTGTCACAAACATGGAAGTCACATGACCAAGGCTTTGGTTCATTTAAAATCAGAAAAATCTAAAATACTGTGTATGTGTGAATAAAACAACTTCTAAATATTGTTGTTATTTTTTATTATTGACAAAGATTCACTGACACTGGATGGCAACCTTTGAATTCAATTCATTTTCATTGTAATACATAAAATCCTTCGTAGATAGCAGTATTTTGAGGCTTCATTTAGGGCTGTGAGGAGCTGTGAGGCCTCACTGATTCATGACGCTTCCCTTTCCCTTTAATGTTTTCCTTTCCTCAGTTATTAGTTATAAATAATAATCAATGGGGGTTTGTGATATCTTATTTATCTATTGAGTAAATGAGATCTGACAGATTATTTTTTACACTTAAAACCTGAATAAGACCTTAGGTGGAATTAGATCTGAACAAATTCTTACGTCTAAATCCTGTTACGTAAAAGATGGTGTGTTCAATTCAATTCAATTCAATTTATTTTTGTAGTGCCCAAAATCACAACAACAGTTGCCTCGATGGGCCAGTTCAATTACAGCAGTTCAATTGTGTGTAAGTGATTTTTATGTTTTATGTTTTTATGGGAGAAAAAAATAAAGCCTTTGAAATTATGTCCCAGCGATAAGATGAAATGAAAGAATACAAGCCCTTTTGGAGCAGATTGGACACTAAAACCTGTATATTGAGAGACCAAAAAAACTAAAAATGGAAAAAAAAATAGTCTTGTTTTAGAGTTTAACAGACCAATCAAACCACCAACCTTCAGGTAAAATTTTTGTTCCATCGTATTCTGTACAGCGAGGTCACCGGGCTTTTCTGTGGCGCTCTGTGTGGAGGGGGTGGTATGTGGAGTATGTGTGTGTACAGACGGGTGAGTGGGGTGTGGGTGGGGTGTGGGAGCATTGTCAGGCTGTAATGAGGAGTCTGTGTATGTGGCCTGGTGATTCCAATTAAGTAACAAAGGTTTGATCCTCATGTTCTTCAGAGTCAGACTCCTGCTCCACACAAGCCACAAGGTCAACTGTACCTGGATCTGTTTGTCTGAATCACGTGTACAATACACACACACGCACGCACGCTGACACGCACGCACACACACACACACACGCACGCACACACACACACACATACGCACGCACACACGCACGCACACACGCACACACACACGCACGCACGCACACACGCACGCACGCTGACACGCACGCACACACACACACACACGCACGCACACACGCACACACACGCACACACGCACACACGCACGCACGCACGCACGCACGCACACACGCACACACACACACACACACGCACGGGCCGGACTAAAGGACAGCACAGAGGCTCATCATGGAGCAGGAACAGGCCCTGAGCACCAGAGCGATAGAGGCCCAGATCTACCACACCACACCAGACCCACGGTGTAGGCTGTGCAAAGAAGCTCCTGAGACAGTCCAACACATAACTGCAGGGTGTAAGATGCTGGCAGGGAAAGCATACATGGAACGCCATAACCAAGTGGCTGGTATAGTGTACAGAAACATCTGTGCGGAGTATGGACTGGAAACCCCAAGGTCAAAGTGGAAAACACCTCCAAAGGTGGTAGAGAATGACCGAGCGAAGATCCTGTGGGACTTCCAGATACAGACTGACAGAATGGTAATGGCAAACCAACCAGACATCGTGGTGGTGGATAAAGAGCAGAGGAAGGCCGTTGTGGTTGATGTGGCGATACCAAGTGATGGCAACATCAGGAGAAAGGAACGTGAGAAACTGGAGAACTACCAAGGGCCTCTGGTAGAGGACCCGAGCTCAGAGATGGATATGACCACCCGCGGAGGGTGAGAAGGGAATTAAATTTATATATATATAAAGGCATACATTCATACATACACATATACATACATATACATGGTTTTTTATTGTCTCCTCCCTGTAGATACAACTGATCACATTGTCTTTCCCTTTATTCCCTTTATTTCCCCCTTTTATTGTATTTCATTTTCTTAATTCATGAAAATAATAATAATAAATGAATACTACTAATAATAACTGATGGAAATGAAATAGGTGAATTAAAACAATAACACTAATGATAATTAAAAAGTGAGAAAAAAAAAAGACGTAAAAGATGGCCCATTTTTCATATAAAATGTGTTTTTACTTTCCATTGCCCTCATGGGTCTGTCAAAGATTGGTAACAATAATTGTGACATTATTTAGTGTTTGTGCAGGAGCTGTGTGAAGTTTGAAAACTAGGCCTTTTTCCCGTTGACTCATTACAGCCAAAGGTGTCCAGACTACATTTTTTATGGCTCTGAAATGACACATAAAGTTGTGATTTCCTGACCTCTTGTGGTCTTTACAGAAGGGTCAGATGTGGGAGTTTAATCGTTTCCACTGAAATGACTCAATTAACATTTTAAACAGAGCTCTGTAAAGACATTGTTTACTCCTCTGGAGCTTAGACAGGAGTGTGTGTTTGTGTTTAGGAGGCTCCTCGGGGTGTGTCCTCACCTGGGGTGGGGCGCAGGTGTGTCGGGGGACACTGGGGGATGTCTGGGGGGATGTGTGTACATTTTTGTGTACGTGTATATAATGGTGTGTAATGGAGGGCTGTTATACCTCAACCTGTATTACATAGTCCACCTACACTTCACTTACACATAACTGTTGTTCAAAATTCACACACATACTCCCCGATTTGAGTAAGAACAGAAGTGAATTAACAGAATTAAGCAAAAAAGTTTAAAGTTTAACAAATAAATGATCAGCTGTATTTTTACAGTCATTAAAAAAGTGGAGTAACAGGACGAGTGGACAGCAAATGTAAACCCTGTAATAATGGGCATTACAAACATTTCAAATACATTTTTCAAAAATATGGTTATAGTAAAATAAATTAAACTAAGGTTTGCAACCAAAATCCTCCAAGTATCTCGAGTACAGTAGAAATTACAGTAAAAATTGAGTAAACCTTCCCAACAGGTCATAAGGGTTAACCATGCTCTCTCTTCTTTATTTATTCACGCAGGTAATCTTTGTGGTTTTTCTGTTTCTGTGTAGGTTTCAGCAGCATTGAGAGTGGTGACAGCATGAAGGGGCAGGCGGAACTCAGCGCCACAGTTTTGAACTGGAGGTCAACCAACCTGTTTCTTATCGCAGTGACACATCACTTTAAATAACTCATAAACAACATTATCTGTTTGCAGTGATCGTTTTTCATGCCACACGCTTTTATGCTTGTCTCTATGTTATCATAATTTATCTTTTTGAATTATTATTCATTATTTTATGTTTATTACATTGCCAAAGCAAATTCCTAGTTTGTGATCTAGTTCACCGACAATGGCAATACAACTTTTTCTTATTCTGATGACACGCTGTATGTGGGACGCTCAGACTGACTGCCAGCTCACATTTGGAAGAGAAATAAGAATGAAAGAGTTGTGACGCTGACTGGAGCACGGCTGGTGTTTCTGCGATGCCAAAGCGCCTCTTTTGTCTTCACAGGTGGGCTCGGAGCAGTGCGGACGGAGGTGGGTTGCATGTGTGAAAGGCGTTCTGAATGGCCTTTGTGAGAGTGAGCAGGGCGGTGGTGACTCAGCCCGGGACTGTGGGTGTGGAGCCGGAGCTGCAGAGGAGGAGGCCTGCTGCTCCGTTGGCACTTCACATGGAACTCACTTTTATCTGTCCACAGCAACACTCAGATGGAGCGCTGGCCTAATTCATCCAAATCTGAACGCTAGGAGTGTTGGAATATGCACTTATTTTGTAAAAAAATATATATATTTATTTTGTACATTTTAAATTGTAAATGAGAGTATGTGCTATGTGCCCATTACAGCAGCTAACAGCCGCATGTAAAATGTTATGATGAGATGGATGAATATGTGTTAAGAATTGTTTAACTATTCAGTTCAAGTAAAGTCTCTTCATCTGTAAATGTGTTGCTTAAAAAGACTTGACATGAAGGAGATGTCATTATCCACCAGTTCTTCAAATTGGTTTGCTGACTGTGAAGATCTCGTAGAAACACAGCATCCTCTCTGCTCTGGCCCAGGTTTGCATCCACAGCCAAATCTGCTCAGCGTTTGGATCGAACCTAAGCTTTGAAGCAGATGGACATGTGACAACTTTTAACGGGAGCTATCCCTGCAGGCAGATACTCCGTGTAAAATGTAGGGTAATAGGACAAGAACAAAACACACACAGTTGCATTATGAACCTCGTTTTAAAAAGGTCTGTATAACTTCTCTGGTGCAGGCTATGCTACCTGCTCTTTTCTGTGGACATGCTATTGTTTTGCTCATAATAGTCCTCTGTATGGCAAACCAGTCTATCCTTCATTTGTTAATTTCTTGGCCTTACATTGAAATATGTAATTACTGTGAGCAGGGTGGCCTCTTCACAGAACTGACCTGTAACCTGGCCTGGAGGAGTCACCTAGAGAGCCTCGGAGCCCACATCATCACATGCATATGGATCTGAACCTGCCTCGTGAAGGCTCCATTGAGACGCTCCACATGTTCTCAGTCATATCCCAGCATGCACCAGGAGGGAATACTCCGACAGCTTGTCAGTCCAATTCAGCCCCAACACATCACTGCACACACAAGACACAGCTCAGAATGCAGGAGTAGTTTATGGGCTGTTGTCCGTAGAGCAGTGCTACAGCAGTGCTGCAAAATCAGCAGACCTATGCCCACAAGTGGAGTGCACGTGTGTGTCAACACAAGCAAAAGGAACATTTTGCACATCAGGCCAAGTCTAATAGGGTTTTCCACCAGCCTTACTCGGCTCTACTCGGCCTGGTTACGTTTCAATTACTCTTTCAAATCTGGTACCGTATCCATGGAAACTTCCCACAACAAAGCAGTATCCATGAAAACTCTATAACCATGATTTCTGCAAGCAATCTGACCAATCAGTGTCAGTGAGAGCAGTTCAGTCCGTGCCTGTTAGAATCCCGGTTAAGAAGGGCTGGTGGAAACGCTCCAAACTGGGGCCAAGAATGGAGTCGGGAAGGGCCAAGTGGGGCTGGTGGAAAACCCTATTAGACTTGGCCTGATGTGCAAAATGTTCCTTTTGCTTGTGTTGACACACACGTGCACTCCACTTGTGGGCATAGGTCTGCTGTGGTAAGCCCCCGGTCCATCTTTCAGACATTGTGCTCCAGACAGAAGCCACAATTCCTTGTAATATTTGCAATACGTAAAATTTTCACATTGAAACGGGAAAATAAAGTCATAAAACGAGGAAATAAAGTTGTTATAAGGTAAACCTTTCCTCCTTTTAACATACACATACACACATTTTAACAAAAAAGTCTGAAAATAATGTTTACACCACGTACAGTTCTACGCTTCTGTAATATGTGTTTTTTGACCCATGACACTGAGCGCTGTGAGCAGACAGCGTGTGGATCTGTGCATCTGTTCTGACATTTAATGGTCATCAACAACACCGACATGTGCCCTCTGCGCTCTCAAAACAGTTCCAACTAATGTCACTTGGTTCTATCTCATTTCTAATTCTCTGAAAGGCAAAGTGGATGTTGCTGACTGAGTACATCGTACAGAGAAACTAACAACGCTGTGCTAACATTACTTTCAGTGAAAGTAATGTTAGCGATACCATGACATCTATGCTGTCGGACACTCATGTTGTTGAAATAGCACGTAAGGAATTGTGTTGTGGACACTTGTGTTTTTTTATTTATTTATTATTTTCCGAAACTTTATGAGTAGAATCCAAATATCCTTTATTTGTACAGAATATTGTAAGTGTCCATGGAATGATATGACTCCACGATTTAGGCAAATTAAGACCTTCTATTTTCATTTAACTGTGGATGCGTTGTGAAATCTTAACATAAAGGTACTGAGTGTTGTTTTTGCATAAAGGTCTAGAAGGGTGAACAATCATGCCTGCACTGCTGTTCCACCTCCTCACCTCAACCATCCAACAGCCGTTCTCAGGGGCCTCACATGTCAGCGGGCCCCTACACAAACCTGGAGATGTGGAGCTTCTGCCAAGTGCATCCATTCCATCTCCACCGGAGCCCCACGCCGCCACTGTTCACGCTCCCGTCCCTCCCTGAAGGACATCAATAATGCAGTGCCCAGCAGACTCTGTCAAAGCCCCTACAAAGAGGACCCAACCCCGTGTCCCCCAGACGCAGACAGGAGTGGGCCCCGGGTGATTTATACCCATTATCATGCAGCCCGCCACATCTGCACACGTCAACCCGAGAGGTGTGAGGCGCAGGGGCCCAGGTCAGCTCCACGGGGGCCCTCTGGTGTCAGCGGGATGGCCCTGGCTCGGCCCCTCATGCAGCGTCGGGGGCCCAGTCGGTTGACAGCTGGAGAAAAGAGCCAGGGGCCACTGTAGAACATGTGCACAACAAGTGAAGGGCAGGCAGGACAAAGAGAGTGATGGGTGCAATGATTAAAGGGGTCATCAAACTCTGAACCCAACCACAGACAGGCCGGGGCCGACAAGTGGCCCCTCATCTGAAGGGCCTCAAACGAAGAGACCATGTTTGGGTTTCTTCTGACTGAATGCACTGAACCTGTTTTTAAAGTAAAGTGCAAAACGTTGAACGATAAGTGTGAGTGGGGCCATTGCTCTTTTATAGTCCGCCCTGTGCCCAGGTTCAAATGTGAAGGTGACAGTCATTTAACCACACACAAGTGTCAGATAAACAAACTCGGCCATGATTCACATTTCTGAATGGTTAAACCAGTGCTGCTTGAAACTTTTAACACCAAAACAGTCTCAGGTTTTTTTTCCCCAAATCCAACATCACACATTGAACAGACTCCTGCAGATGTCTGTGTGGCAGGGGAAAAATTCAAATTGTTTCAGAATTCAAATATCTTGGTATAACAACATACCAACAATATGCATAGGTTCAATGCAGCACGGTAGCACAGCAGTTAGTGCTCTCGCTTCACAGCAAGAAGGTTCTGGGTTCGATTTCTGAGGGCCTTTCTGTGTGAAGTTTGCATGTTCTTCACATGTTTGCATGTTTCCTCTGGGTGCTTCGGTTTCCCTTGCCGCTAAAACATGTACAATAGGCTCCTCCCCTCTGGGGCCAGGACTACCCTGAAAAAGAGATTCTGAATCTCAGTGGGACTATCCAGGTTAAACAAAGGTCAATAAAATAAAAATAATATAGCAAGATATTTGGGTTCAAATAAACAAGTTGTCAATAAATGTCTTAAATGTTTTAAACTTCCAGTTGATCAGATCCGACTTACCTCGGCAGGTTATCACACACACAGCAAAAAAACCCTAAAACCTTTACAGACACTTTACAAACAGACAGTAAATATACTGGATAAAAAGACTATGAGATGTCGTTGTGGAATATTCTACAAAAGCATCTGTTAAGAGGAGAACTGCCTAAAATGATCCATCACACTCAGTTTTCAGCATCAGAACCACACGGCGTCTCACTCGAGGGGCTCGGAGGAAAAGTGCAGTCAGTGCCTTTTCAGTTAGAGCTGCTCAGGAGTGGGACTCCCAGGATTCTTAATACTGTGATCCCCAGTGTACTCTCCTATCCTGAGCGAGGTCTGCTGTTCTGACATGTGTCCCGTGTTATCTCCATGTGCATCCTGCCTTTCAGTGCACTGTTGTCTTGTATAAGTCTCATTGTTGTAATGAGGACAGATGAAACACCTCTCTGTCTTGTTCAGTTCTTTGTTCCAGTGTCCAGCTCACTTTTGTTTCAGATGTTTTTACTGCTCAGAAATACCCTGAAAAACTTTACCACGAGCGGGATCGCCTCTCCACAGATCGGACCTGTACTCTGACTTGGTGCGCCAGCTCCTCAACGGGAATAAATACGTTTAATGCTATAATATGGAACATTCCTGGCAAGCAATAGCCTCTCCATGGAGACAAGCAGGACCTGGAAAGTTACATAGTGTACCTTTAATCGGGTGCTTCAGTTGGTAAGTGCGTGCTTGATTCAGTCTCCTTTGGTGAGAAAACAGATTTTTCACTCAAAATCATTTATAATAAAAATGGGGTGTTGCAGCTTTAAATGCTGAACAGGTTTTGCTTGAACAGTGGTTTGGCTGTGATGGATACTTGGTGCGTCAGAGCTGCAGATCCTCATGGTCCTCCATGTCCTACATGGAGCCGCTCTCCTGAAGTCGCCTCAGGCCTGGAGGTGTGAGCTGAATCCTGATCGCGCCCGTTCCTCTGGACTTGTCTGACTTTGAACTGAGGCGCTGGGAGTCTTTGGAGACATGGGCTGAATCTCATTTCTCAAATCCTCAAAGTCTCCTCCTGGGCTCCTTCGCTTTGTCCCTGTCCAGTATCGTCTCTCTCTTCTCTGTGGGTTAAAGTGGAGGCGTTGAGGAGTTGAGAAGTTTGGAGAATTGGAATGCACCCCTGAACCTGTGTCTGTGTTATTCCTCCTTTTGCAGCAGAAATATTCCACGCACTTCCCACCAGTAAATCATGTGCAACACGCCCACAACTACCTGCTATTGTTCAGTTTATACTCGCAGTTTAGCCCCTGGATGAATAAATGAGGCCCCCTCTGTACTACACCCAGCATTACTGTTACTCCAAAAACGGGATTTCAATCAATTTAATGAATTAGATCAGTTTTTGAGCAGATTGATTGCAGCGGAGCCCGCTACCAAACCAGACCAAACTCCTTTTGTGCCTTTGTGCAAATATATAAAATACAATATAATATAAAATAGGTCAGACCATTAACTTTTTCCCTGTTCAAAATATTTTCTTTCAAGTCTTTCAAGTCAGAATCAGAAAAGGTTTATTGCCAGTGTCGGTGAGTATAATTCACAAACTTTGAACCTGTTTGGGCGATATGATGCAACATGAAACAAGGACAAATAATAGCAAAGAATACTGTATAAACTATGAGATGACAACATGTCACAACACAGAAGTCTACAGTGCACTGTAGATGTTAATCGAAATTGAATTGAAATCACAATTAGCAAATCTCAAAAGCTTTTTTTTTTAAGTACCATAATTTCTTCCAGAAATAATAAACATGATTCTTCTAATTGTTTGTCAGTTCGTTTAAAAAATATCTTATATTTAAAAAATAAGCCACAGTTCTAATTTTCTCCAAATCATTCAGCCTGTCAAGTGTCTTGTCAGTAGACATTATTTCAAACTTTTCTGGTAGAATGTACACCACCCACTTCATCTTCATCTTATTGGCCAGTAATGTTCCACAGTATAGCATTACATGTTTATATTGCTGAAGTACGTCAAAATCTCCACTGTGAAGAGAACAGTGATTCTGATAAATCTGCCTTTTTTTTTTTTTTTTTTTTTTGAGGAAATGCTGTTGGACCCCAAGCTGTGGTGGACCTAGGAATTTGTGGGCCCGAGGCAACATTAAATACAGGCCCCTCCTCATCAAGTGTGATTTTCTAAAACCTTTCTGTGGTTTCTCTTCAGTTGTTCTTGAAGGATGCTTTTGTGTTTGTTGTATTAGTTAAACATGTTCTAAACAGCTGTAAACAGAGCGCTTGGGGGTCCTGGGGTAAAGATTATTTAAGAAATCTGACTATTTCCTAAATGTTCACACATGTTTAGCGGATACATAGATACATGGTTTTCAGTTGTAATTTTCTAATGCAATATTTGATTTACTATTTATTAGGAGGCAATTGTGGCCTGTTGCCTAAAGTTCGCCAACAAGTCAAGCCCCGAGTCACTGACCTTCAAGTCCAAGTCGAGTCGTTGTAAGTTGTAAGCCATTTTATCAAGTCAAGTCTCTTCAAAATAGTGATTAAAGTCTGATTCAAGTCCAAGTCACAACTTGAAAGTCCACACCTCTGCCCACGGTCTCCATGGAGACAGATAAGATCGATATCACTGCACATGTGCACTAAAGTGACTTGAAGGAGGCATCAAAATAAATAGTAATATTTTGCTGTATTAATCCCAAATCTCTGAATGTGTTGTGATTCACAGTGAAGGCGTGATAAACGCCGCATTTGTGAGTTGGACAAAAGAAAATCCTCCATTTGGATTTTCAGTGAGCCACGTCTGGTTCCGGTGGGGGAGCAGAGGAAGCGTGCTGGATTTCCTGCTTAATCTGCTTAGACACCTCTGCAGACGCGCAGGATTAGCCCAGCTGTCAGGGCCCCGGGGTGGGATCGATACTCCGGCTCCAGCGCAGGAGCCCCGTGGAGAGCAGGGTCAGAAGCGGGCCAGTTCTCACACCGATGCCCGAACTCAGAGAGAAGCTCAATCTCCATTAAAAATAATACTTACTTAATTTCTAGTTTTGTTTGGTGGACCAGACTTTAAAGGCCCCATTTTTGAGTGAGGGAATACTATACAGACTATACAAGTCCACAAGGGTGAGGAATAACGTGTACAGTGTCTATTAGTATCGAAACCCTATCTTCATTTCATCAAGACCAACAGTAAGATAACAACCCTAATCCAACAGCACACCCTAGTGGATCAATGGCAGTACTTTTTACATCATCAAAGAAGGACAGAAGTCTGCATTGTGGTTTTAAAGCAGTGTATGTTGTAAGGCAATTGTTGGCTGTATTCCTAGATTTGAAATATATTTAAATCAAACATTGATTGATCCATTTGTAGCAAAGTGGATTTTACTTTAAAACATTAGCTTAGCTGTACTCTCAAATAAGAATACATCAGGCGCACAAAATCTGTCAAAAATTTAATTTATGTGAGTGACTTTTAGCTTAACTTAAGTGCTGCACCTCCAGCCATGACTCAAAACTGATCAAGTTTGCAGACGACACCAGCCTCATCGGACTCATCTGGGACGGCGATGAGTCTGTCTACAGGAGGGAGGTGGACCGGCTGGTGTCCTGGTGCAGCGACAACAACCTGGAGCTCAATGCCCAGAAGACAGTGGAGATGATCGTGGACTTCAGGAAAGTCTCCGGCCCCCTGCCCCCCCTCGCCCTGACAGACTCTCCCATCACCACCGTGGACTCTTTCCGCTTCCTCAGCTCCACCATCACTCAAGACCTCAAGTGGAGCCGACCATCAGCTCCATCATCAAGAAGGTCCAGGAGAGGATTGACTTCCTGCAGCAGCTGAGGAAAGACAAGCTGCAGCAGATGATGGTGCAGTTCTACACGGCCATCATCACCGTGTGGTCCATCCTCACCTCCTCCATCACCGTGTGGTCCATCCTCACCTCCTCCATCACCGTGTGGTCCATCCTCACCTCCTCCATCACCGTGTGGTCCATCCTCACCTCCTCCATCACCGTGTGGTCCATCCTCACCTCCTCCATCACCGTGTGGTCCATCCTCACCTCCTCCATCACCGTGTGGTCCATCCTCACCTCCTCCATCACCGTGTGGTCCATCCTCACCTCCTCCATCACCGTGTGGTCCATCCTCTCCTCCTCCATCACCTCCTCCATCACCGTGTGGTCCATCCTCACCTCCTCCATCACCGTGTGGTCCATCCTCACCTCGTCCATCACCTCCTCCATCACCATGTGGTCCATCCTCACCTCCTCCATCACCTCCTCCATCACCGTGTGGTCCATCCTCTCCTCCTCCATCACCGTGTGGTCCATCCTCACCTCCTCCATCACCATGTGGTCCATCCTCACCTCCTCCATCACCTCCTCCATCACCGTGTGGTCCATCCTCTCCTCCTCCATCACCTCCTCCATCACTGTGTGGTCCATCCTCACCTCCTCCATCACCTCCTCCATCACTGTGTGGTCCATCCTCACCTCCTCCATCACCGTGTGGTCCATCCTCTCCTCCTCCATCACCGTGTGGTCCATCCTCACCTCCTCCATCACCTCCTCCATCACTGTGTGGTCCATCCTCACCTCCTCCATCACCTCCTCCATCACTGTGTGGTCCATCCTCACCTCCTCCATCACCGTGTGGTCCATCCTCACCTCCTCCATCACCGTGTGGTCCATCCTCTCCTCCTCCATCACCGTGTGGTCCATCCTCACCTCCTCCATCACCGTGTGGTCCATCCTCTCCTCCTCCATCACCGTGTGGTCCATCCTCACCTCCTCCATCACCTCCTCCATCACTGTGTGGTCCATCCTCACCTCCTCCATCACCTCCTCCATCACCGTGTGCTCCATCCTCTCCTCCTCCATCACCGTGTGGTCCATCCTCTCCTCCTCCATCACCGTGTGGTCCATCCTCACCTCCTCCATCACCTCCTCCATCACTGTGTGGTCCATCCTCACCTCCTCCATCACCTCCTCCATCACCGTGTGCTCCATCCTCTCCTCCTCCATCACCGTGTGCTCCATCCTCTCCTCCTCCATCACCGTGTGGTCCATCCTCACCTCCTCCATCACCGTGTGCTCCATCCTCTCCTCCTCCATCACCGTGTGCTCCATCCTCTCCTCCTCCATCACCATGTGGTCCATCCTCACCTCCTCCATCACCGTGTGCTCCATCCTCTCCTCCTCCATCACCGTGTGGTACAGGAGCCACAGGGACAAACAGAGGCTACAGCACAGCACTGCGTCACAAGAACAGTTTCTTCCCCTCTGCTGCTGGACCTTTGTAACGCTTGTGTTATAAAGTGTTTGATGTTAAAGATAACAGTCATATAATAAAAGCAGCTGTCTATTTGCACTGCCACATTTGCACAACTGTCAACTGTACATTTTCTGTATAGTCTGTCTATTTTATTTCATTTATTGACTAATAATACATTTTATACATGTCCGCTTTTACATATTTTGGTTCTGTTTATTAATTGTTACGTTATGTTGCACCTTACGCCAAAGCAAGCTCCTAGTTTGTGAATGTTGTTCCCTGACAACGGCAATAAGCATTTTCTGATTCTGATTAGCTGTGCTCGAAAATATAATACATACAATACTTGCCAAAAGGTTAATCACATAAAAGTGTTGCGTGTAGTGTACCTGTACCTGTACCTGTACCTGTACCTGTACCTGTACCTGTACCTGTACCTGTACCTGTCGGATTAAAGGCCTTCGTCCACTCGTGCATCTTTGTATTTGGGGGAGGGTGTTTATGAAGCTGTATGTTTGTTTGTGCTTGTGGAATGCGTGTGGATGAAACGTTTTCTAGGCCCTACACAGAGAAGAAGAGGATTTATGTGTGACAGAAGATCCAACACCACAAAAACCAGAGCAACCAACAGCTTGAGGAGCTACCAGTCAACCAACACCACAAAATCCAATCCGTAAATCCTGAATTCAAGGCCACAAACAACTCAAACTTCACAAAACACTCCAAACAGACACAACAGACTGAACCACTGGAAAGGTTTGCTGGTTTTGGTTTCAGCAGCAATAGTGCACACCAACCAAGGCTTGCTGTTGAATTTCTGACTGTAGTAGAATGATGGAAGTAGAATTTGTTTAGAACAGCTCTCTCCCTCTTATTAGTGCCAACCATTCTCAGGTTTGGAGTCACGTCAGCGCAAATCAAATCCTACGACACGTCCAGCTAACGTTTTTTAATGATGGGGCAAACTACAATGGAAAGTATAATGGTAAACTTCACTCTACTCTTCAAATTCTCAAGAATAACACACAACAAAAGAATAAACACCAGGAACAGATGTAAAGCTAAAGGTGACTCACCTGGTCCATATTCCATTCTCCTGAAGTCTTTTAGCTGTGTTTTCTCTCACACTTTGGATGTGAGAAGTCCATTCACTTTGACCGTTGTGAGGATTCAGATTGTGTACAAACACCACTGAATTAAACAGTCCCAAAGTGACCCACTGTCAGTGTTTGAAACAGACTGCGATGAGACAGAAGAACTGACTACAGCATTTTAAGTTTTTGTATTTAAGTATTTGTGACTTCCTGCGGGAATATACAGTAGTGTCTCTGGGAGCTAAAGAGACATGAATGAGAGTGTTGTGTAGTGTATGCGAGTGTAAGTGAGAGTGAATGCGGGACAACAGATGGAAATTAGCCCAAGGCTACAATCTGGTGTGTTTACAGCATGTATATCATGTATGTTCATTAACATGCACTGTCCCGACCAAAAAACAAACAAAAAACAAACAAAAAACAAACAAAAAAAGCCTTTTTCTCGCTTTGACGGCTCTTTTGTCACGCATTGGCAAAATGTTTAAATTCTGTATGACAGGTTAGACGACACAGTTCATTAAAATGTAATAAACATGATTATATTTAAGATTTGATTACACGTCTACCTCTATCTACTCTACAGCAGATAGAGGTAATAACACAGCTGTATTTAGGAACTAGCGACCAGACTGTGAAGAAGGGCCAAAATCCATATAAATTACACAATAGTTATGATTTGACAAATAACAATACATGATAATACCTTTATTTTGTAGAATGATAATTCAAACTATCCAAAAAATGGGTCAGTTGTTTGTGAATTGTCTCTGTCGTTATAATGGTACGCCGCCTATTGATTACAGAGGCTGGGGGGATTCCATTTTAGAGCCCTGTACTACTTCCTGTAATTTTAAACTTTTTTTTTTTTTTTTCATTTCTTCACAACTGCAAGTTCATGTGGAACTATGATAAATATTTACCACAGGTTCTATCCAACAAAACTAAGACATTCATCAGAACCTGTCACATAAATTCTACTGGTTTGTGTTGGAAAAAAGGAACACATATGAATTTTCAGGGTAGAGAGATCAGTTAGTTTTCTTTACTGTTACAAACGGTGGACAGAATATGATTTTCTAGCCTTAAAACTGTATTTTAGCTTCAAAAGAATCTAATTTATGATATAGTATCTAATATATCTCTAGATAAAATGAAAAATTATTGTGGGCTCAACATTTCTGAGAGTATTTTTCCAGTAAAACCCATAAATCTGGATTGTTCATTCATCAAAAATGGAAAGAGTTTATCATAATTTCCTAAAACATGATACAATAATAAAAGTGTTTAAAGCAGCTCTGATGTCACCCACATGTGTCTGAGGCTTTTCAGAATCGAATCTTCTAAAACATCACAGTGGTGTGGATGTTTTGTTCTGATGGTTCTGACAAAGGTAATCAAAGCCAAATATATATATATATTATATTAAAGAACGTAATTAAATTACGTTAAATTAAGAACGTAATATATATATATATATATATGTATATATATATATATATATATATATATATATATATATATATATATATATATATATATATACGTTCTTAATTTAACGTAATTATATTATTATATATATATATATATATATATATATATATATATATATTACGTTCTTAATTTATTTTTGCCCATGCAAAATATTAGGAATGTACAAAGTATACAAAGTATACTGTAAGTAATAAAATCTACATTTTTAATTTTCCTCTTTCAAAATTCAGAAATCTATAGAACTAAAACATAGACTTGAAGTTCAAATTAGATTAAAGGCCTATATGACTTAAAAAAAACCTTTGTTTGTTAGTTTTGGACTGTGTCTGTGGGTCAAACTATTATTTATCTTGGATTCATTCATATTTAATTTGGTAGATGATGATGGTTAATGATTGATCACACACACATAATTTTTGTTGAAATGATCTGCTATTGTACATCACCAGCGCACATGACCAGAGTCCAGGATGTGAGGGCATGGAACCACTTGCAGTTACACAACATGTCCAACAGAGGACGCTCTAAGACCACAGAAACACTAAAGATCAGTCATTTAAAACAGGCTGGGAGGCAAAATGATTTTACCAAAACACGTTGCATTGGCGTGTCTCGGTTGTTGGAAGCACACAAAGCATGATGGGAAATGTAACATTTACAGAAACAGTCTGTACAGCTCAGGTGCTGAACATTTGCTGGGGTGTCTTTCACTTCAGGGTCGCACACTGGCGGGGACCTGCCGTCTGCCTCTCTCTGTGGAGATGATGCTTTGCCTGTAATTTGAGATCACTAACAAAAAATATCCTGGAGGTCGATAGGTTTGTTATGTCACAAATGCATTGGTCTGGAACATTCTAAGCAAAGTAATGGCATCTCTGTGGAGACAAGAAGGTGTCAGAGTTTGTGAGACACCAAAATGCAGGAGATATTGTTGTATTTCTTTTAGCCAAAAAGATGGGTGCAACTAAAATTTATATTGTTAAAATGCAGAGCAGAGTGAGGATAGTCACGAATATGATCAAATTCAACAGTTATAAATTTACCTTTTCGATATTTCTCATACAAAATACCCAGCAATCAATTGTGGTAGCTGTTAACAAATGACACATTTCAGATTGGTAAATGAGAAATAACTGACACGCGAAAAGTCATCGGGTTTATCACAGAAACAAGCAAAATACAACACTTTATTCACAGTATAAGAAAATATTCTACAGTTAGTACAGCACAGGATTCATGTGTAACATCTGCCTACAGCGGGGATCGTGTGGAGCTAGAGCCCTGCAGACGTGCAGAGGGTGTGTCCAAATGACATGACGGTCAGAATTCTATGGTTGAATTTGCCTTTTTTCATATGACTCATGTTTTGACATGGTTTGTAGTTGATACGTCTATAACAACTTGTCCTATTCAGTCATTTATGATCTTCTGTTTGGATAATTCTTAAAAATAGAAAGAAAAACATGCAGACCATTTCCTTCAACCTCAAACATTGACATAAATTCTAGACGGTGGACCCAGTCTATACAGAGCAGAGCAGACTAAAGGAGACACGGGGGACACTGACTCGGAGATCATGGGCAGGACCCACAGGACCCCCTGGAGCTTCAGGCTTTGCTCTTTTCGGCCTCGGCCTCTGCACTTTGCGCTGCACCTCCGAAGCGCCGGCTCAGCTCTGACGTCAGCACGGAGCAGCAGGACCTCTGCCAGCACACAAGACATGTTAGAACAACAAGTAAAAGTAACAGTTTAACCCACTGGCATCAATTTATAGCTTTTTGACTTTTGACTTTCATTTGTTTAGATGCTAAAATGATTATAGCTGTTGCAATCCTTCATAAATAAATAATGCTTTCATACCTAATATACAAATATATAATAAATGCACTGATTGCACACACACACACAAAAAGAAAAGAAAGAAAGAAAACAAAAACTTATGAAAAAAAAAGAGTTATTATTGACAACAACAATTAAACTGAAATAGTCTGTTCTGCAGCTGAGTTTAGAACCAATTTTCTGTTAAGTCCACGCTGTCATGATCTTCTGATGGCAAAGGCAAAAAAAGGTTGTCTTTTTGAACGAGCTGCATGAGCAGGGGTGGAGCAGGTTGTTTTTTGAGGTGTGGTCCTGAACTTTTGATCAGCTGCAGAACAACCTATTTCAGTTTAATTGTTGTTTTGAAATAAAATCTTTACTCAATGACTCCTATTTCTTGTTGCTTATTGAAGCTTGTCAAGATCCAACCATGAAAATGTGACTTTTGCCATTTATTCAACTGATCTTAAACTTTTGATCAGGACTTTGTTTTTGGAATATAATATAATTAGCTCACAAAGTGAAACTAAACATCAAAGAGCACCACAAGTATATTCATCATTATACATGTTCAAGTTCAAAAGTACATAACAACAACTCGGAACTAAAACTGGACGAGACCAGGACTAAACCAGGACTGGAACAGGACTTAACTGGTTCAGTTTGACTTGGTTTAAACTCCCTCACCTTGTCGTCCTTGGCCTGGCGGTGGGCTTTGGACAGTAGCTCCAGCAGGGCCAGCAGGACCCCCAGGCCCAGCCCCAGGCCCAGCAGCACAAACAGCCCCCTCAGGTCATGTGCCTCCAGGGAGCCCCCCTCGTGGTCTCCCATGCAGCTCCGCGCCCACCACTTGTTCCTCAGATAGGCCAGCGTCCCAGACTCACTCAGCTCCAGGATAGCAATGGAAAGGTTCTTCATCAGAGAGAAGCCTGGGACAGGAAGGATGAGGAATCCAGTCTCTATTAATAGTTACAATAGTACCCTAAGAGCTGAAGTACATGAGAATGTCAAAGTCCTACACCTTATGTGGTGACCCTTTTGCTTTTAAACAAGTTGTAATGTTTCTTCTTCAGAATCTATCTATATCTATATACCTGGGCTGTGTCCCACCAAAGTGGGGTAGCCTAGACAGGGCACACACCCTCACTCCCCCCCAAACCCTCCTTCCGTGACCCCCCTCCCCCGTCTGCACCAGTGCCCCCTCCGCATCACCATCACAACTTTTTTCATATTTATTTTCTTTATTTTATTTACTTTTTTTTTCTTTTTTTTTATGTTCACACCTCTGCCAAGGAGGCCAAGCCCACACTGGCGTCCGCCCGCCCCTCATCCATGCACTGGATTTGATCAGGCAGCCAGCGCACCCGAGCGGAAAACCCCCAGGACCCGCCCCAGGTGCCACAAAGGCAATGAATGAATGATTTTCTTCTTCAGAAAAACATGTAGAATTCCTCAACCACGAATATATGAAACAATATCACAGCATGGAGGTGGCACTCCGCTGTGTTTTTGAAGTCCATTTTCTTTCAAAGTACTAGTTCTGTTTATTTCAGAGTTTTTTTTTTTTGGTTACCTGTTAAGCACTTCTAACACATAAACATATATACATATTCATATACATACATGTACATGAATGTATAAATATAAATGTCCCATGATAGCATGAGGCCCCCTCACTCACCCCGGGGTGCTGCGATGCTGTAGGCCCGCTCTGACACCACCTCCTCAGAGCGTGTCAGAGAGCAGTATCGTGCCACTGCCAGGTCCAGAGACACAGCTTCCCCAATGAAGGCAAAGTTCCCCTCCTGAGCCCGTCGCACGCCCTCCCCCGTGTTGGCCACGAAGCTCCTCTTCTTCTCCATCTGCTCGTACATGCGCTGGTACAGGGCCAGCTTAGAGTTCTGTGCACAGAGTACCTAACATTAAAGAGCACCCCCAGAAAGAGCACTCAGAGTGTGGACCGAGGTGCAGGTACCTTAAAGAACTGTGAGGTGGAGCCGCCCTCTACGGCGCCGTACTCGATCACATCCTGGTTGGCCAGATCACTGAAGGTTCTGATGGATGCGTGCTTCTTGTCTGTGTGGATCATGGCGTAGAAATTGGCAAAGTAACAGGCCAGAAGCAGCAGCGCGAACAGCCACCAGACGGCAGTGATCACACGCCCCGCCAGAGCCCTGGGGTGAGGGCCAGCACCTGAGGGAGGAAGACCACAGTGTGAGGCACAAAGACACATGCTACTGGTGCTACTGGTGCTACTGGTGCTACTGGTGCTACTGGTGCTACTGGTGCTACTGGTGCACATGCTACTGGTGCTACTGGTGCTACTGGTGCACATGCTACTGGTGCTACTGGTGCACATGCTACTGGTGCTACTGGTGCTACTGGTGCACATGCTACTGGTGCTACTGGTGCTACTGGTGCACATGCTACTGGTGCTACTGGTGCACATGCTACTGGTGCTACTGGTGCGACTGGTGCTACTGGTGCACATGCTACTGGTGCTACTGGTGCTACTGGTGCACATGCTACTGGTGCTACTGGTGCTACTGGTGCACATGCTACTGGTGCTACTGGTGCTACTGGTGCACATGCTACTGGTGCTACTGGTGCTACTGGTGCACATGCTACTGGTGCTACTGGTGCTACTGGTGCTACTGGTGCACATGCTACTGGTGCTACTGGTGCTACTGGTGCACATGCTACTGGTGCTACTGGTGCTACTGGTGCACATGCTACTGGTGCTACTGGTGCTACTGGTGCACCTGCTACTGGTGCTACTGGTGCTACTGGTGCGTCTGGTGCTGCTGCTACTGGTGATACTGGTGCTGCTGGTTGCACATGCTACTGGTGCTACTGGTTGCTGCTGGTGCACATGCTGCTGGTGCTACTGGTGCTACTGGTTGCACATGCTGCTGGTGCTACTGGTTGCTGCTGGTTGCTGCTGGTTGCGCATGCTGTTGGTGCTACTGGTGCTGCTGGTGCACATGCTGCTGGTGCTACTGGTGCTGCTGGTTGCTGCTGGTGCACATGCTGCTGGTGCTACTGGTTGCACATGCTGCTGCTGGTGCTACTGGTGCTGCTGGTGCACATGCTGCTGGTGCTACTGGTGCTGCTGGTTGCACATGCTATTGGTGCTACTGGTGCTACTGGTGCACATGCTACTGGTGCTACTGGTGCTACTGGTGCTACTGGTGCACATGCTACTGGTGCTACTGGTGCACATGCTACTGGTGCTACTGGTGCACATGCTACTGGTGCTACTGGTGCTACTGGTGCACATGCTACTGGTGCTACTGGTGCTACTGGTGCACATGCTACTGGTGCTACTGGTGCTACTGGTGCACATGCTACTGGTGCTACTGGTGCTACTGGTGCTACTGGTGCACATGCTACTGGTGCTACTGGTGCTACTGGTGCACATGCTACTGGTGCTACTGGTGCTACTGGTGCACATGCTACTGGTGCTACTGGTGCACATGCTACTGGTGCTACTGGTGCTACTGGTGCACATGCTACTGGTGCTACTGGTGCACCTGCACCCCCAATGGGAGTTGCGAAATGATTTCCGGGGGTCCCCAGATGATGGGAAAAATTTAAACAAAAGTGTTAAACAAGGCTTGACACCTTCAAATGTAGTGGTAAATTCCTATTTTTTGGCATGTCGCCTATTTTTTGTGTTTGGGGGTCGCAAATGTGAACTATTTTTATTTCCCCTGATGTTGCCATCACTTGGTATCGCCACATCAACCACAACGGCCTTCCTCTGCTCTTTATCCACCACACGATGTCTGGTTGGTTTGCCATTACCATTCTGTCAGTCTGTATCTGGAAGTCCCACAGGATCTTCACTCCGTCATTCTCTACCACCTTTGGAGGTGTTTCCCACTTTGACCTTGGGGTTTCCAGTCCGTACTCCGCACAGATGTTTCTGTACGCTATACCAGACACTTGGTTATGGCGTTCCATGTATGCTTTCCCTGCAGCATCTTACACCCTGCAGTTATGTGTTGGACTGTCTCATATATATATATATATATATATATATATATATATATATATATATATATATATATATATATATATATATATAAATCTAACACTCTTTGCAGGTGGAGCAAAATAACAAAACCTTGTACCGTGTCTTTGACCATAGCAGTGTGCAGTGTTGTTGTTCATTTGCTGCTTTTTCAGACAGTGAAGTGAAACACATGCTACTGCCCCAAGCGCGGCCAATCAGAGCGCTGCTCTCAGCTCCTCCGTCGGGGTTGACGAAACATAAAATACTTTATTATTAGATGCAGACATTGCGCAGCTGTCATGCTACTTTTACAATTTACCCTTAAGGATAAAAAACAAACAAACAACAAATTTACAAAAAAATAAATAAAAAAAAGTGTATAATGATATTCAGTCAGTGACTGTGGTAACAACTTCCACATAGTTATTTTATTTTCAAAATTGTAAGAGTTGGATTTTGAGTTCTTCATGCATGCTTGAACCGGCTGTATAATATACCTTCTTTTTCATTATGTACAGCACGATTATATATGCTGATAGACTCAGAGGGAGAGAGAGACAGTAAAAAAGAGAGAGAGAGGCCTAGAGAGTAAGAGAGAGAGAGATAGAGAGAGAGAGATAGAGATAGAGAGAGAGAGGGAAAGAGGCAGAGAGAGCAAGGCAGAGAGAGAGAGAAAGAGGGAAAGAGGCAGCAAGAGGAATAGGCAGGGAGAGAGAAAGTGAGAGAGGTAGAGAATGAGAGAGAGGCAAAGAGGCAGAGAGAGAGAGTCAAAGATAGATTGAGGCAGAGAGAGAGAGAGGGAGAGACAGATGAGCCAGAGCTAATATATAATTTATATATAATTGATATTTTGTAAATACACACTGCATACTTTATAATGAACAAAATGCAAAATTGTAATCTAAATATGTAATGATTATTTTTATTTAGTTTGTATTCTGATTTTAATGCATCTTTTCTGGTTCTGTAAAGCACAATGTGCACACAGTAACACATAAGTAAACTTTAAATATTATTATTATCTATCTATTATCTATCTATTATTAAAGAACTGTGAAAAAATGTATGGAGTTTCAAAGAAATTCACAAAAGCGTGTGTTGTTGGTGTTGGTGTGGGTGGGTGCGTGGGTGTGGCTGCGGCGGGCCTACCCTGCAGAGTGAGCGCCCCAGTGATGTACCAGAAACTGTGCAGCAAAGTGAACGTTTGCTGATCCTTGTCTGGCTCCGCCCACTCAGTCGGACTCATTCTGAAAACAATACACAAAGTTCATGCGATTATTATTTGTAAAACGTTTTGAAATGCATAGGATTAGTTTAGCAGATGTTAATGCTGGATTTGTGGCCTGGTTTAAAAAAGGCACAACCACAACTGAACCAGAACCTGAACCTGCTGGGTTTTTTTTTTTCTTTTCTTTTTTTCTGATTGGACAATCAATCTTGAGAGCCAAAACACAAAATGAAAACAATTAATTGAGCCATCATGTAGAATTGTTTCGATTACGGGTGTTTCACACATGTTAGAGCGCCCCCTAGTGCGCACTAAATTTAGTTCTTTAGTTCTTTAGTTACTTCACTTTTGCGTCGGTCCTGTTCACATGCACCGCTCCACATCCTCTCAAAACGCCACAAGAGGAGCTACAGGAGAGGCAGCAGCTGACATCCACACTTATCTCCATGACAACGGGCACGCCCACGCTTTGTTTAGTGGTGCCATTCGCAGAGAGCTTTTCTCTCACCTGTGGTCGCATGTAACATAAGGACGAAAGAGAAAAACTGTTCTGCAGCGCCTGTTCATACAAATATACACGGTCCAAGTGCTGTTTTGATCAAATGTTACTGTTACTTTCACCTTTGACTGCACCATCAAAGTATGTCGGGTGAGAGTGTCCACTGTCACTTAAACATGTTATAATGTCTGGTGACAACTACTGGTCATGAAAAAGAAAAAAACATTCTATATAACCTGCAAAATGCAAATGTATTAATTGCATAGGTGTTGTATCTTTTTCCTGTACATCTGTACCATGTGTGTCCCAGCGAGGCCCCGGACTCACCTGGACACCAGGAAGATGCCAAGTCCAGTGAGGAGGAAGGCGATGAGCAGCCCCACCCACATGTCGGCGGTGAAGGGGGCCAGCAGGCTGAGCGAGCTCTCGTGGGACACCAGCTCTTTGTTGAGTATGAAGCCCAGGCCGGTCTGGAGGAACGGGGTGCTCATGTCCACGTGGCGTTCCCGGACAGAGGTGAGGGTGAGGGGCGCCACTGCCAGGTCGGCCTCCTGATGGGATGGACATAAGTACAATACCAGTTACCGTTACAGCAGAGGCTGTGGGACAGGAGTGGGAGCAGTGCAGTGAGTACAAGTTTTAGCGAATCGAAATCCAGTTCTCCTAAATATAGAGGTCATTAAAAGCCTGTGGTTTGGAGCAGAGTTCACAGGATGAAGGATGAAATTGACTTTTTTCCATCTTACATGAATAAAAGTCTCTTGTATTTGTGTGCATGTTTGGTTAACATTTATTTATTTTGACATTCAGTGCTCTGACACCGCCATTTTTGCAGAGTAACTAAATGTTTTCTACAGCAGGTTCATTAAGCCACACGGCCACCAGGAGTGCTCACTCAGCCTTCTCTCAAGGAAAAACTACAAAAAACCCTGTGGGAAAAAGTCCTCCTGGAGGAGAACCACATGAAGGAGAGATCCTCCTCCCACAGAGGGAGAGACTGCAGATGGACCAGGACCACTCAGGTTCCATTTGGGGGGCGGGGTGTGCCTTCCTCTCTGGTCGTAAAGGAAAAGCCTCCTGTTGCAAAGGAACTGTACAAAGTTTTCTGGACCCTGGTGACTCAAGGCCCCGATCCCCACGTCTACAGGACGCCATCAGCTCCCAGGGGCCCATCTCCTCATCATGTAAGATCCAAACGTCGCTGAAATGCAGGGTTGGCATAGAAGAGCTGTGGTTTGCTGGAGTTGATTAACCAAATTGATTCTTAATTTAGCATTTATTGTAAGTTGAACCCCAGTGTGGCCTGGTAAATATGTGTTGGAGCCTAAACACAGATTTTCTTATTTTGATTTTTTATTATTATTATTAATATTAATTACATAATTAGTTATATTTTGTTCAGATTTAATATCTACTTAAAATGCATTATTTGTGGTTATTTTGATGGTTACAATGTTTTTTTTGTGTGTGTCTTTTTATTTACTAAATAATATTGAACTTTTTCTTGTTTGGTTTTTGTGTGGTCCATGGCTCCTTTATTCAGGACGCCTGTGCAGGTGCTCCAGGATGGTGGAGTACAGTTTTTCAACCTTCTGTCCCCCTTTTTTTTTACTCCCCTTTTGTACCTCATTTTTGTATGTCCTAAGTTTTGTGTGTTGAGTTTTTAATTGCACAGATCTTTCCCCGTGACCCTAACTCATTCTATTCATTTTTGTGGGACATTTTAAAGGTGGAACATGGTGTGCAAAGCATCAGGCTTCTCTAATGTTTGGGATAATATGTATAATTGCTTTGATATTTAATTTTATTAAACCACACACACAATATTCTGCTTCATTGATTTTTATTTTTATTATATAGATAGTCACTGAAATGAGAACTCCACCTTTAGAGAATGAGTTTAAATGGTTTAAATGAGTGTTGTGTTGTTGGACTTAAAATGTCTAGCTGGTGCTGCTAAAATAAGAAAAATAAATTACACCAATTACCTACATCTTTTGTTTAGCTCTTAGACCTCCTATGAGCCATAACAGCCATACTGTCCCCACAGTGGAGAGAGCAGCAGATTGAAAATGACTTTCAGATGGAAGTCAAAATGTCCAGACGACTGTCTCTGAAACCTTGTCTACAGTGGATCACTCCAGGACCAATGAGAAATTACACCAAATTACTAACCCATTTTCAGATTAACTGGTCATTTAATTTCAAATATGAACTCTCCAGAGCTCAGTTGATGATTTTGCCAAGAACAGAAATCACAGTTTGTAGTAATTAAGATGAAGATTGAAGGAGACAGGCACAGGAGGGAAGAGGAGGAAGTGCATCAGGCCAGACACTCACAAACCTCCAACATTAGAACCAAAGGTCAGCTCGGGGTTCATTTGGATAAAGATGCACATGTACCATTACCTGCTTGTCTCCATGGAGATGTTAAGTCCTTGTCTCAAATGTTCAAAACTTTCCTACTGTATCTCCATGGAGACAAGCAGATGACAACATCAGCCAAGTTATAGGTAAGATCTGTGGAGTGGCGAGCTGCCTCACAATGGACACAACGGGTACTTTTAAAGATATTTTTCAATAATAAAAACGCAATTTTATTAAAAAAAAAAACAATAAATCCATCAATCACTCAATCAATCAATCAATCAATCAATCAATCAATCAATCAATCAATCAATCAACCAACCAACCAACCAACCAACCAACCACTCACTCACTCACTCACTCACTCACTCACTCACTCACTCAGTCACTCACTCACTCACTCAGTCAGTCACTCACTCACTCACTCACTCACTCAGTCACTCACTCACTCACTCACTCACTCACTCACTCACTCACTCACTCACTCACTCACTCACTCACTCACTCACTCACTCACTCAATCAATCAATCAATCAATCAAATTAACCCAAATTTATGAAGAACCTTTCAAACCCCTCAAACACATGCACATCCACGTGCACAGACATATGCACACATGCACATCCACAGACACGTGCACATCTACAGACACGTGCACATCTACAGACACGTGCACATCCACAGACACGTGCACACCCAGAGACACGTGCACATCCACGTGCACAGACATATGCACACATCCACAGACATGTGCACATCCACAGACACGTGCACATCCACAGACACGTGCACATCCACGTGCACAGACATATGCACACATCCACAGACATGTGCACATCCACAGACACGTGCACATCCACAGACACGTGCACATCCACAGACACGTGCACATCTACAGACACGTGCACATCCACAGACATGTGCACATCCACAGACACGTGCACATCCACAGACACGTGCACATCTACAGACACGTGCACATCCACAGACATGTGCACATCCACAGACATGTGCACATCCACAGACACGTGCACATCCACAGACACGTGCACATCTACAGACACGTGCACATCCACGTGCACAGACATATGCACACATCCACAGACACGTGCACATCCACAGACACGTGCACATCCACAGACACGTGCACATCTACAGACACGTGCACATCCACGTGCACAGACATATGCACATATGGATGAGTTACTGAAATGTTTCCACAAATCATGGTCGCTGGACGCACCCCTCTGATGACCTCTCCGATCATGCCGTTCCAGTTGCCGCTCGGGTCCATGACGCCGTAGCGTCCGTCCTTCACCACGTGGATTTTGTAGGTGAAGCCCACTCGTTTGGACAGCTCGGTCAGCAGGTCAATGCAGAAGCCCTCCAGCTCACTGCCTCGGCTCATGGCGTACGGCTCTTCCTGCAACACACAACAGCTTTCAATCAATAGAATGTCATTTAATTGTATTTCATTTGATTTGTATGGGCCATTGTTTCTGTTTTAGTATCAGCCCAAATATATTACACTATGAAATTAAGTTTTCTATGGAGGTGGAACACTGCTAAATAAATGTGACCATTGACTAAGGATGAATTATGTGCCATAGGCCATAAGTCATATATATACATTTTACACTGGGATAAGGTTAAGTGTGACGTCAGAACTCAGACCATTTAGACCCAAACAGAAGAAACAGGGAAAACTGTTTCAGTAATATGTAATAATATCAGTAGCTATAACATTTTTTTTTTCTGTTGTCCCAGATTATAATGGGAAGAACAATTTGATAATTTAGGTCTAAAAATGATCTAGACCTCAGAAGACTTGATTCAAGGTTATAATCTCCCAAAATGCCATTAGTGAATGAGATAAGATTGAGAAAACATTACATTGTGGTACTTGATTATGGTACTTGGCTTCAAACTTTGTGGCATTTGTGAGAAAAATAGAACATATTTTTTTTTAACGTTACCGTTTGGTAAATAACAAGCTAACTCTTCGATCTGTCGTATTCATCGTGTAATTACTGTGTAGCATTAGCATTAGCTGTTTTTATTCTTGCAGCTGCGCGCTTCCTGGAGGCGTGGCTTAAACACCGCGTCATCCTTGTGAAGCGCGTCATCTTAGTGAGGAGCCCCCGTCTGCTGTTCAGCCGAGGGGGACGGAAAAGACAGTTCTCTAGTGAAAGCATGAGGGAATCAATCAAAAAACCACTTTGGGCACAACATACGAGGCTCATATAGCACTGTAGGAAGGTTAACACCTCTGAAAAATCGATTTTGCATGTTATGGGACCTTTAACAAGGTTTCAAGTAGAGCTTTAAGAAATGTGAGTGAGACAAAAAAAAAAAAAAAAATATATATATATATATAAATGTTTAATAAAGTTTATATATTGAAAACAACAGTGAAACTGGAAACTGGTTCTTCTGCACCCAAAACCCTCTCAAAAATCAAATTAAAGTCACACACACACATACACACACATATACAATATATATATATATATATATATATATATATATATGATGTTATTTATTCTTACTTTCATTTTGAAGTAACTTTACTCTTACTTGAGTACAGTTTTTGGCTACTTTCCCAACTCTGGCCCACATAAAGGTTTATGACTGACGACAGGGGTAAATACATTTACACATGTTTAGGACGAGGGATTGTAAAATGTTGTCCCGTGTGTTCTGTGGGAGGGGGATCTACTTCTCTTACAGTTTTAATTAGCCTTTTAAAACAACTGCATGTAGCGTACTCTATATAAGTGCAGTTACTTGTAATGATGTACAATAAGTCTATTAAAAAACATGTTCGAAGAGTCAGTGTGGAGGGAGTAAAGTCTATAAAGATGAGATTTGTTTTGGAGACTATGACTAGAGACAAACTGGTTGCACTCTTAAGAAAGCATTTGTACAAGTCACTGCTGTGGCTCGCTGTTGTGAATGTCTAAATGTGCAAGAGAAGAGTACCTTTATAGTGGTGATGGATAGCTCCTTGACATCTGAAACGGAAAAACAAAGATGTGTTTAAATCTGGACTGCAATAAAGTATGTCACTGTAATGAAGCGTGACAGTCAGCGGGATTAAAGCCGCTCCTGCCCGGGCCCCGCGCCTTTATCCGGGGCCTGCTGTAAATAAGCCACTGCTTCACAAAGAGCGACTTGTTGTTGGTTGTTTTAGGGGAATGGGACCAGGGTTCTTTCGGACCCCGTGGGGTGATCAAAGGGGCCCCTCCTTCATGATGTTTTCCAGCTTTGTTTCTCAAGTATCAGAGCTGCGATGGATCCCACAGCCCCGCTTTTGTCTGCAGCTGGGACCAGTCATGTTCCCAGGGACTCCAGAGAGCGCCAGGATTGTTCCGAGCCCGGTCCAAACCAGGTCCGAACCCAGTCCAAACCCAGCTGACAGATCTGAATGGGTCACATGGAGGCTATGACAGTCCATGTCTGGGCCCGGCAGGACTTTGGCCCCTCCGCTGGTGAGAACGGCCCCAGGGCTCTGAGAGGGCTCCAGAGATGAGTGCTGCCAACATGGAAGGAGTCAAGAGAGCGACGTGACCCTCGCTGTGGTCAGCCAAAGCACGGCGGGGTCTGAGCCGGCTCCAACACACACAGGAATCTGGACTTGTGTGGGTGGACATTCTGAAATGAGTTTGTTCACAAAGACACACACGGACACAGGCGTCTGTTTGGAAACATGTCTGCCTTTTTACCTTTTTCCCAAACTCTACTGCAGCGCGGGCCCCCAAACCAAAAACCTCTCCCTCAATAAGGATTCAAACTCTTGTCAAAGGAATGTGTGATTTTGATTTGACAAATACCTTAATGACTGTAGGCCTGAAGTGGATTCAAAGTAGTATATTTAAACTAATGTAATGTATAAAATGGATTCAAGCTCAGTTTTCTTTGACGGTTGTTGTGTGGATGACCTTTGGGGCCCCCTGCAGTGCCTCTGAGGGTTCTCATCTGTTCTGCGGATATTATCAATGAAAATAAAGTGGATTTGATCAAGAAAGGGTAATGAGCCTTTAACCATGTCATTTCTTTGTCACTGAGTCATGTTTGGATTGATTCCTGCACGTTTGAGTCGTCATATAGTCCTGCATTTAAGGTGTGAGTGTTCAGAAAATATCTCCTCTCAAAAATTACGCATTTTTGACAATAAAGACATCTGCTGCTTGTTACAGTGAGATGCCACTACGAGAGGGTGGGGCCTATCAGATCTTCAGGTTTGAACTGGAAGTCAATTAACCTGGTTCAATTTTTAGGTCATTTTAGATCAAGACTTTGGTTTACTGTGAATAAAAGGATGCTCTACACACTAGATTAAATACCAGAAAGGGCTCTTTTCTCTCTCTCTCTTTTTTTTAATCAATGCTTCCTTTTGGTCCATCACTAATAATCTTTGCACCAATAGAAAGACACATTTAATGGAATGAGGAGAGGTCATACATTGTAAGCATTGAAAACTGTTACCTGTAATGGCAAAAACAGGTCCACGCACACACACATCACATTCTGTCCTGCCTGGCACATCTCATACTACTTTTTCCGACAGCCTTGGTTAGTTTTCCACTCTGCTTGCTCTCCTTGAGTAGAATTACATGCAGAATGATGATTATGTTGATGATGATTAGCAACAGCAGAACAAAGACATTCATCATTGACAGGAGCAGATGGTTAAAGTCAAACATGTTCCCAACAGTTGTACGAGCAGAAGAAGTCACGGTACATTAACGCCATGACCTGTTTCATAAGTTTGCATTTCCGTTGAACACACTATGGAAATTAATATCAATTTTATTATTAACACATTTTTATCTTTCAATTTATGCTGGTTTTGAGTGTTTGGTACGGAGTTCATCAAAGAAAGGGTTTCCAGTAAATGTTTTTGTTAACACTTTATAATAACTACACGTTTATTAGACTCACTAAAGTATGAGCAAAGACTGAACTAATGATTTGTTAAGAATTATTAAATATTAAACATATTCTGCATTTTTCATATTGCTGTTAGCCTTTAAACACGCTCGAGTACCCTAAATTTGCCATCTCGTGTAAAAAAAAAAAAAAAAAAGTTTATTATTCGTTACATATGACCTGTGCTATCAGTCACTGTAAAATGACAGCAGACCAGCAGATGGCGCCAGCTAAATATACAATCTAGTGAAGTTAGCGCTGAAAGGATGTCACTGTGCGGATTTGCTGCAGTAGTGATCGTGTTTCGAGGCAGAAATGCTCAGAACGAGTCGGGGCGATTACTTAAGGACTAAACAGTGGAACATTCTCTGATAAGTGACGCATGAAGTCTGAAAATATGTCAGAAAATCCCGGAAGTTTAGCAGGACGAGTGATTGACGCTCAGAAGGAGGAGGAGTTTCTAATAAACATGAAAACAGCGTGAATACTGAGTGCTACTTCAGGGATGTTTTTGATGACTGAACATTGTTAGAACATGGTTTAAAGCTCAAAGAGTCACTGTAACAGAACATGTGTCCTTATTTCTTTTTTTAACTCATGAATATAGATATATATTCTAAAAATGGACCCACAAAGAAATGAAGACACTATGGCACAGGAGGGCGATTCCTGGCTCTTAAAACTTCCTGGTAATAATACAAATCCAAACATATTCCTCTGATATTAAACATTTCACACCCATAACAAACAGAACGTTCCTTGGACGGGGCCCTTACCTCCGCTTGCGGCGAAAGCGCAGAGAGCCAGCAGCAGAAGACCCACAGAGCTCCTCATGTCGTCCCGAGTGGAGTGAGCGGCTTTGGGCAGTGGTCGGTGGTCAGCGCGGGCTCCTGGTCCTGGTGTGGTCTGGTCCTCAGGCTCCTCTGTGCAGCTGCCGTGGAGACGGGGGCGAGTGGGGAGGCTTCTGAGGACGGGGCCTTTATGTGGGGGGCCGGGAGGAAATGGGACATGTGACTTTTGGATCAAACTATTTCATTGAGGTGATAAGTAGAGACTAAGTGTGGATTTTGATCTAAACCATTGAAGGGTGTAGGTCTATGGGTTGAAAAAGTCTTGTATTTGACTTTTGGGTCTTAGATTAAAGCGACATGGCACATGTTTTTGGTGATAGTTACGTAACACTGTGAGAGGGGAGAGGCTTTAGGAGGGTGGGGGCAGATGTGTGAGGAGGGGGATACTGGCTGTGCTCCTGGGAGGGGTCACTCCTCACAACGCGTCGCCTAAGGTTTAAAACTATCATCCATTTAGTTTTCATGGATTTCTAAAGATTATTTTATGTCAAAAAGCAGGACATGCAGAGAAAAAGTAGAGTAAGAGTAAGATAGCACGGCAGATGAGCAGATAAAAGACTTCTTGGAAAGCTTCCTGAGTGCCTTTAACATGAACTGAACTCATTCTGAAGTAACTGACACATGGTCACATGACTGTTTCTGAAAATTGCATTTGTAAAGACAGAAAATGGGCAAAAAGCCTTTTGTTTTCATGCTGCCCACAAATGGAACAGGGTCCAAATGCTTTAGGGCTTGGACTCATTCATTTCTGAAGTCCCTTGTATCTGATGCAGGAGAACTTTACGTTAGTAAGTGGAATGTGATGTTTTCCTCACTGTTTAACTAGATATTTAATTAGATATTTTGTACGATATAGAAGCGATGCTGATACTACTTTACTGGACAGTGTTAGAATTGACTAAAGAAAGTGTGTTTATTTATTTATTTATGTATTCATTTATTTGTTTCCTAGTATTGAAATCAGTACATTCCTAATCGAAATTGAAATGTTAGCATTGAGACACACCAGTTTAGTTTGATTCTTTAGATATTTTCAGTAAATACGAAGTATGTACACGTTTCCATTACCTCTCTCATTTCCTCTTTGTAACTATTGAACGTTTTCATTTTGTATTTATATTTGAACTGTGAGCGTTTTATTTCTTTGCTTATATTATTCCATAGTCTTACCCCACTTGTGGAAATGCTAAATCCTTTCCTACTCGTGCCTGTCTTGTTCATTTTAAAGTTATGTTGCTCCCTTAAAAATACCTTCCCTCTCGGATCTTAAACAGTTATTTGGTCATTTGGGCTGTCAAAAATGTACTATATTTTTAAGTTCCAGTAGCTCAGCGTGTGTATGCTCCTGATATCCAACCTTATTTATGACTCGCATTTTTAGGAAAATGATCCAGAAGAATCTTATTCCACTCCACACTGGAGTGAATAAATAATGGAAAATGAATGGAAAATGGAAAGCTCCAACTCAAAAAGTGTGATTATTGTAGACTGTGCAGTTAGACTTGAAGCAGATGTATGAGAATTCCTGGCTCGGCTCAGGAGGAGGGGGAGGGGTCCCCTGAGCTCCTGGAATTGCTCACAATGGCTCCCAATCTCAGGGGCCCCATGTTTTTACAAACGAATGGTTTGTGTTTATGCACCAGGACTCTGGGAATCTACCACCAGACGCATAAAAAGGATTCTTCTCTCAGCTCCTCTCACTTTCAGCTTTGAGACATTTGATTTGGAGAAATGTAGATCAAAATGGGTCATGATGGACAAACACAGCTGCACACACTAGGCCAGCCACTTGTTTTTGACAGTTAAGTTGACGGTTTGGGGGCTGCAGAGGGATCAGTGGGGAGGGGGGTATGTTCACCAGCTTCAGCTCACTGTAATGAGAGCAGTGAAGTCCCTTCAGAAACAAATTGTAGTTACCTGTTGCTTCTCCCTAAAAGTAATTGAGTTAGCAGCTGCAATATGAGTGACTAGAGCTGTTACCATAAACTAACTATTTAATTATATATATAAAAAAAAAAATATTGAAGAATTTCTTTTTGGCTATTTCTTATTATTTATCTTCAGCCAAATCCAGCGTGTTCGTTTACTGTAAGAGTGGAGCGTTTAGCAGTCAACAATTACTACACTATATAACTAATAACACATACCAGTATAATGATGGCCAGGATTCGACGAGTTACAATCAAAAGATTTATTTCCCTAATACAAAATCATCTAATACAGAGCTCCGGATGTATCTGGGCCCTAACATTGGTTATTCTCGCCTCTATCTCCCCAGAACGTAACCACTAGCCCAGTCTTGTCCGTATTTAACACATCGCACATGAATAATACATGAATATGCAAGAAGAGGCGATGTCATCCTTCCTGAAGTCTTCTGATAGGGGTTTAACGTAAAGTTCTCCTTATATGGTGCGTGCGCAGGGAGAGGCCGTTTTGTTTATCTTACACATTCCTGAGATTGGGCCTGCTCTGCCAGAAAATGGAAACTTCACAACTAGTTTGGATGTTACCTGAAACTCAATAACTGACATGTTGTACAACAAACAAAACTTCTGCAATTCATCTTACATAAGTAAAACTATAAAACCATTATTTTATAATTATAAAATATAAAAAAGTCTAAAAATATAAAATATAAAAGTATAAAAATGTAAAACCCTTCAATATATATATATATATATATATATATATATATATATATATATATATATATATATATATATATATATATATATACATATACATATATAAGTAAAATAATAAGTTAAAACTGAGCTATAATCAACCCTATATTCCCTGCAAATCACCAAATGCACCAGAACCAGTATCAGTTAACTCTTCCACAGTCACACAAGCAGGACAAACCGTCACTTTTACACATCAGACACAGACGCTGCTTCTGATTGGTTACTTTTACAGTCAATCGCATTTTTTTTTCACGCATCATCTACTGTGGTGCTGTGACCAGAACATAACACGGTGCGGCTAAACACAATGCTGCACTATGATGGACACAACTTAAAGTACCTTTGACAGTTTAGACTATTCATTTTTTTTTAGGTTTTTCATTTTACTTCTGGGTTATAAAGGATGACATCACACTAGGAGGAAGCAACCACACTGTGCACTGGGCCAAAATTCATCATTCATGTCACAGATTTTTTTACTTCACAAATAAAAATATATTTGAACGTCTTTATTTTGTTGAACTGACGTTTAAAACGGTCAAAAAAGTAACTTCTTTTTTGGTAAATTATGCTATAACCTTTGTCTTCCAAGTGTGATGTCAATCTGTTTACTTGTAATTTTCAACAGATTTTTTTTTTTCTCCACAAACAGTTACTTGATTGGTTAAAACTATAATTTATATTTACAAGGGATTCCTGAATTACTGTATAAACCACTAAAACGGACGGTTGGTCAAATATTTTGCAGTTCCATGATTGATTTTGATACGAAGTGATACGTTTACAGACCATCACCTTTAACAAAAAAGTATATAATACTGTACACATGCTTTAATTCTACATGAAACTGTGTAAATGGAACTCATCACTATCAACAGATTTGAGAATCTGACTGGATTCATTCCACAATCCACATACAGGCAAAACAGCAGCGCTTCCATTGTGCAAAAGCAGCTGCATTCACTCTGTCCCACAGCATTCTCTCAGGCCTGGAGTGGTAGACAGGGCCCAGTCTGAAAGGCCAAGCCGGGCCAAACCAGGCCAAATGGTCCAGAAAAGAGCTCTTTAAAAAGGAACTGGGGCTGGTTCTCAGAATCCTAATGGGGCGCTCCTTTGTGTTTGTGTACTGGCTGTGGCGCTAAAATGAGCATGTCCCGCTGCACAAAGGCTGGGAGAGCACAGAGGAGGAGAGAGGAGGAGGAAGAGGAGAGAGGAGCACAGAGGAGAGAGGAGGAGGAAGAGGAGCACAGAGGAGAGAGGAAGAGGGACAGAGGAGCACAGAGGAGAGAGGAGGAGGGGCAGAGGAGCACAGAGGAGGCGAGAGGAGAAGGAAGAGGAGAGAGAAAGAGGGGCAGAGGAGCACAGAGGAGGAGAGAGGAGGAGGAAGAGGAGCACAGAGGAGGCGAGAGGAGGAGGAAGAGGAGAGAGGAGCACAGAGAAGAGAGGAAGAGGGGCAGAGGAGCACAGAGGAGGAGAGAGGAGAAGGAAGAGGAGAGAGAAAGAGGGGCAGAGGAGCACAGAGGAGGGAGGAGGAGGAAGAGGAGAAGAGAGGAGAGGAAGAGGAGGCGGAGGAGCACAGAGGAGAGAGGAGGAGGGGCAGAGGAGCACAGAGGAGGAGAGGAGGAGGAAGAGGAGAGAGAGAAAGAGGGGCAGAGGAGAACAGAGGAGAGAGGAAGAGGGGCGGAGGAGCACAGAGGAGAGAGGAGGAGGGGCAGAGGAGCACAGAGGAGGCGAGAGGAGGAGGAAGTGGAGAGAGGAGCACAGAGAAGAGAGGAAGAGGGGCAGAGGAGCACAGAGGAGGACAGAGGAGGAGGAAGAGGAGAGAGAGAGGAGCACAGAGGAGAGAGGAGGAGGGACAGAGGAGAGGAGCACAGAGAAGAGAGGAAGAGGGGCAGAGGAGCACAGAGGAGGACAGAGGAGGAGGAAGAGGAGAGAGGAGCACAGAGGAGAGAGGAGGAGGGACAGAGGAGCACAGAGGAGAGAGGAAGAGGGGCAGAGGAGCACAGAGGAGGACAGAGGAGGAGGAAGAGGAGAGAGGAGCACAGAGGAGAGAGGAGGAGGGACAGAGGAGCACAGAGGAGGAGAGAGGAGGAGGAAGAGAACAGAGGAGCACAGAGGAGGAGAGGGAGAGAGGAGGAGGAAGAGGAGAGAGGAGCACAGAGAAGAGAGGAGGAGGAAGAGGGAAGGAGAGAGGAGCACAGAGGAGAGAGGAAGAGGGGCAGAGGAGCACAGAGGAGGAGAGAGGAGGAGGAAGAGGAGAGAGAAAGAGGGGCAGAGGAGCACAGAGGAGAGAGGAGGAGGAAGAGGAGAGAGGAGCACAGAGGAGAGAGGATGAGGGACAGAGGAGCACAGAGGAGAGAGGAGGAGGGGCAGAGGAGCACAGAGGAGGAGAGAGGAGGAGGAAGAGGAGAGAGAAAGAGGGGCAGAGGAGCACAGAGGAGAGAGGAAGAGGGGCAGAGGAGCACAGAGGAGAGAGGAGGAGGAGGAAGAGGAGAGAGGAGCACAGAGGAGAGAGGAGGAGGAAGAGGAGAGAGAAAGAGGGGCAGAGGAGCACAGAGTAGAGAGGAGGAGGGGCAGAGGAGCACAGAGGAGAGAGGAAGAGGAGAGAGGAGCACAGAGGAGAGAGGAAGAGGGACAGAGGAGCACAGAGGAGGAGAGAGGAGGAGGAAGAGGAGAGAGAAAGAGGGGCAGAGGAGCACAGAGGAGAGAGGAGGAGGAGGAAGAGGAGAGAGGAGCACAGAGGAGAGAGGAGGAGGAAGAGGAGAGAGAAAGAGGGGCAGAGGAGCACAGAGGAGGACAGAAGAGGAGGAAGAGGAGAGAGAAAGAGGGGCAGAGGAGCACAGAGGAGAGAGGAGGAGGAAGAGGAGAGAGGAAGAGGGGCAGAGGAGCACAGAGGAGAGAGGAGGAGGAAGAGGAGAGAGGAGGAGGAAGAGGAGCACAGAGGAGGCGAGAGGAGGAGGAAGAGGAGAGAGGAGCACAGAGAAGAGAGGAAGAGGGGCAGAGGAGCACAGAGGAGGAGAGAGGAGAAGGAAGAGGAGAGAGAAAGAGGGGCAGAGGAGCACAGAGGAGGGAGGAGGAGGAAGAGGAGAGAGGAAGAGGGGCGGAGGAGCACAGAGGAGAGAGGAGGAGGGGCCGAGGAGCACAGAGGAGGAGAGAGGAGGAAGAGGAGAGAGAAAGAGGGGCAGAGGAGCACAGAGGAGAGAGAGGAGGAGGAAGAGGAGAGAGGAGGAGGGGCAGAGGAGCACAGAGGAGAGAGGAAGAGGGGCAGAGGAGCACAGAGGAGGGGAGAGGAGGAGTAAGAGGAGAGAGGAGCACAGAGGAGAGAGGAGGAGGGACAGAGGAGCACAGAGGAGGCGAGAGGAGGAGGAGGAAGAGGAGAGAGAAAGAGGGGCAGAGGAGCACAGAGGAGGGAGGAGGAGGAAGAGGAGAGAGGAAGAGGGGCGGAGGAGCACAGAGGAGAGAGGAGGAGGGGCAGAGGAGCACAGAGGAGGAGAGAGGAGGAGGAAGAGGAGAGAGAAAGAGGGGCAGAGGAGCACAGAGGAGAGAGGAAGAGGGGCGGAGGAGCACAGAGGAGAGAGGAAGAGGGGCGGAGGAGCACAGAGGAGGAGAGAGGAGGAGGAGGAGAGAGAGAGAGGAAGAGGGACAGAGGAGCACAGAGGAGGAGCGAGGAGGAGGAAGAGGAGAGAGGAGCACAGAGGAGAGAGGATGAGGGACAGAGGAGAGAGGAGCACAGAGGAGAGAGAGAGGAGGAGGGGCAGAGGAGCACAGAGGAGGAGAGAGGAGGAGGAGGAAGAGGAGAGAGAGAAAGAGGGGCAGAGGAGCACAGAGGAGAGAGGAGGAGGGGCGGAGGAGCACAGAGGAGGAGAGAGGAGGAGGAAGAGGAGAGAGGAAGAGGGACAGAGGAGCACAGAGGAGGACAGAGGAGGAGGAAGAGGAGAGAGGAGCACAGAGGAGAGAGGATGAGGGACAGAGGAGCACAGAGGAGAGAGGAGGAGGGGCAGAGGAGCACAGAGGAGAGAGGAAGAGGGACAGAGGAGCACAGAGGAGGAGAGAGGAGGAGGAAGAGGAGAGAGAGAGAAAGAGGGGCGGAGGAGCACAGAGTAGAGAGGAGGAGGGGCAGAGGAGCACAGAGGAGAGAGGAAGAGGGACAGAGGAGCACAGAGGAGGAGAGAGGAGGAGGAAGAGGAGAGAGGAGCACAGAGGAGAGAGGAAGAGGGACAGAGGAGCACAGAGGAGGAGAGAGGAGGAGGAAGAGGAGAGAGAAAGAGGGGCAGAGGAGCACAGAGGAGAGAGGAAGAGGGGCGGAGGAGCACAGAGGAGGAGAGAGGAGGAGGAAGAGGAGAGAGGAAGAGGGACAGAGGAGCACAGAGGAGGACAGAGGAGGAGGACGAGGAGAGAGGAGCACAGAGGAGAGAGGATGAGGGACAGAGGAGCACAGAGGAGGAGAGAGGAGGGGCAGAGGAGCACAGAGGAGGAGAGAGGAGGAGGAAGAGGAGAGAGAAAGAGGGGCGGAGGAGCACAGAGTAGAGAGGAGGAGGGGCAGAGGAGCACAGAGGAGAGAGAGGAAGAGGGACAGAGGAGCACAGAGGAGGGAGGAGGAGGAAGAGGAGGAGAGAGAGAAGAGGGGCAGAGGAGCACAGAGGAGGAGAGAGGAAGAGGGACAGAGGAGCACAGAGGAGGAGAGAGGAGGAGGAAGAGGAGAGAGGAGCACAGAGGAGAGAGGAAGAGGGACAGAGGAGCACAGAGGAGGAGAGAGGAGGAGGAAGAGGAGAGAGAAAGAGGGGCAGAGGAGCACAGAGGAGGAGAGAGGAGGAGGAAGAGGAGAGAGAAAGAGGGGCAGAGGAGCACAGAGGAGAGAGGAAGAGGGACAGAGGAGCACAGAGGAGGAGAGAGGAGGAGGAAGAGGAGAGAGGAGCACAGAGGAGAGAGGAAGAGGGACAGAGGAGCACAGAGGAGGAGAGAGGAGAAGGAAGAGGAGAGAGAAAGAGGGGCAGAGGAGCACAGAGGAGGGAGGAGGAGGAAGAGGAGAGAGGAAGAGGGGCGGAGGAGCACAGAGGAGAGAGGAGGAGGGGCAGAGGAGCACAGAGGAGAGAGGAGGAGGAAGAAGAGGAGAGAGGAAGAGGAGCGGAGAATCACAGAGGAGAGAGGAGGAGGAAGAGGAGAGAGGAAGAGGAGCGGAGGAGCACAGAGGAGAGAGGAGGAGGAAGAGGAGAGAGGAGGAGGGGCAGAGGAGCACAGAGGAGAGAGGAGGAGGAGGAAGAGGAGAGAGGAGCACAGAGGAGAGAGGAGGAGGAAGAGGAGAGAGAAAGAGGGGCAGAGGAGCACAGAGGAGAGAGGAGGAGGAGGAAGAGGAGAGAGGAGCACAGAGGAGAGAGGAGGAGGAAGAGGAGAGAGGAGCACAGAGGAGAGAGGAGGAGGAAGAGGAGAGAGGAGCACAGAGGAGAGAGGAAGAGGAAGAAGACCTGGACACAGCTAAATCTTCTCAGTGCTGTTTATTGACCACAGCTCAGCTGTCTTCACTTGTTTCTTGGGGATGCTTGGCTTGAGTGACACATTTGTACCTGGATTTTTAGCTTTTTAACTGAAACATCACAAAAGGTTAAAATGAATGTCTGTTTCCCTGATGAAGCTTGTGTGAGTTTCACTCTTTACTTATGTCTGTCACTTCCTTTAATACAGAGGGGGGGAAACTAAAGCCCATTTTGGCCCGGAAAGCAAATTAGTATTGTCATTTTATAGCTGTCTGAGACTGCAGTTGCTTGTTCATTAAAGATCAGTTTGAGAACAGCCACCACTAGAATAACCTGCTTTAATGCTAATCTCATCGTTAAATGGCCTGACCATATACTAACAATGGCCTCTCACAGAGCAGAAGTACAAAATGTTGTTGAGTGGAGTAAATACTTGTGAAATATGTGGACTTGCTTTTGATTTTAGTCGAACAACTGTCATCTGCCTGTTGAAATCACTGACTCCACGTACAGATTGTGGACATTTCTTGGTCTGGTCCTGTCAAACGACTCGAGCTGGAACAAAAACACAAGTAACGTTGTGAAGAAAGGCCATCAGCGTCTTTTCTTTATGCACAAATTTAGAGAATTTACAAAAAACTCTCAGCTTTAATCACTGCACCGTTGAAAGTCTGGGTGTATCACATGGTTCTGTAATAGAACGTCCAAAGAGAAAAAACGGCGATCTTGACTTATCTGACTTATGACGCGAGCCCTTCCAATCCTTCAGGACCACTGTGACCATCCCAGTGGGAATATCCTGCTTAACGAAAAAAAAAAAGAAAAAAAAAAGAACAATACACGTTTAAGGATCTTGCACTTTTACTTCAAATTTATTGGAATTAAATTAAGTTTTCTTTTTTTTTTTTAAACTTACGTTCACTGTGTTTCATGGTATTTTTACTTGTCTGTAATATATGTCCTTGTTTGCCTCTGAGGTTGTTTTTGATGTTTTGATTTGCACTTTGAGCTGTTTTGAAGTGTTTTTAACAGCAAATGGAAAATAAAGTCATCTAATCTAATCCATCATTCCCATTAAAAGTGGATGACTCAAAATAAGTGTGAAATTGTTGGGATTCAAGGGACATTTATCAGACAGATATTCTTTTAAACAGACCAGTTCGGTGTTTTCTCATATCATGACATGTTTGGGACGTCTTCTGCATCCTTCCTCCACTGAATGAGAAAATACTGAAGTCATCTGACCAAAGACCAACTCAACTTTTTGAAGTAATTCCAGAGAGAAAGCACCAGGTTTCACAGTTGAGCATTCCATCTTTCATTTTGCTCAAAACTAGTGTCACAATTCAAAAACTTCAAACTCAATTTCAATGCTAAGGAATAGACTTGACACTTAATGTCGATTTCGATACCACGATGATAACCTAAAAAATCCAGATTTAACTCAAAATAATAGTATTAGTTATAGCTCTGGTAAAGCTCAAAATCTTTCTAAAACTGCTCAGGTCACATTTTGTTCTGGTCATGTGACTTTGTTAGTATCAATACCTAGTTCAAATGAGTATCTACTTCCGATACTAGTTTTAGCATTATTAAGTATCTGATTTTCAATACTTTAAACAAGCTTACTCAAAAGTAGCCCATCCAAACACGTTGCACAGTGCAGCTTTAAACAATGTCCCACATCTTAAAAAGGAGGAACACTGAACCTAAACTACAGAATGCGGATGATTATGCCACTTGTAGCTGAGGTGTTTTTCTTCCCCTTCACTGGTCAGACTGGCCGTTTGTCGCGTTACCCTGGAGGCGGGGCGTGTTTGTATGTGTGGGGGGGAGACGGGGGGGAGGGGTCTGCTCTGTGCCAGGGGGAGCAGAGAGGTGAGGCTGGTGCACAAAAACCTCCTGCAGGGCCTGTAATTGGAGCAGTGTGCAGACCCGGCCAAGGCTAACGCTCCTCTGTCAGCTCCATCCGCCTGATAACATCCTCAGCTTTGTGCTCCTCTCAGTGTTTTCATCATGTGGCCCTCTCAGTGATGTGTGTTATTCTAATGTAAGAGTAGGGAAAGAAAGAAAGAAAGAAAGAAAGAAAGAAAGAAAGAAAGAAAGAAAGAAAGAAAGAAAGAAAGAAAGAAAGAAAGAAAGAAAGAAAGAAAGAAAGAAAGAAAGAAAGAAAGAAAGAAAGAAAGAAAGAAAGAAAGAAAGAAAGAAAGAAAGATTTGTTTGATCAAAAATATTCAGCGTAGAGCTGCACCATTGATAAAAATCACATGTGAATGGATGCAATTAGCAAATGTTTTATTCTGCATAATAAAACTGCTAACCCTGTTTAGATTTGTTAAAAGTGTTCTGCAAAAAGTGACAAAACACAACTGGAAGCAACTAAAATGCAACTAAAAGTGAGAACAATGCAACCAAAAGTGATACAAATTGGATTAAAATGTGTGAAACGCGACAAAAAGGGACTAAAAGTGACAAAATCTCTGTTATTATCTAATCACATTAGATATTAGATAGTTTTCCCAAATCGCGCTGCTCTTAAAAAAAGTGTATGCAAAGTTTGAATCACACACACAATTAAACTCAGAAATTGAGACTTTCCCAGAAAAAAAATTAAAATAAAATAAACAACTTGTGTTTTGAACGATCAGCCTCTAAAATAAACCACATGTTATTTCAACCAAATACAACATGAGTCTGAGGCTAAAAGCTCTCCTGATTATTATCACAGGAAAACAGAAACAAAGTTGTCAAACTTCTCTGCGTCTTTGGGCAGTTTCTGAAGTTTGTCCACTCACCTGGTTCAGCCACGTCCAAGCGACTCCTTCATGTGTTCTTCCTGGAGCTGAAAAGAAATATAAATATATATATATATATATATATATATATATATATATATATATATATATATATATATATATATATATATATATATATATATATATATATATATATATATATATATATATATATATATATATATATATATATATATATATATATATATATATATATATAAGGGGTGCACAGTGGCAGAGCGGCTAGAGCTTCTGCCTCTCAATAAGGAGATCGTGGGTTCAAATCCCAGACCACCCCAACATCGTGGTTTCGAATTCTGAACCACCCTAACATCACACCATCTCTCTGGGTGGAGTCTGCATGTCCTTCCCGTGTTACCGTGGGTTCTCTCCTGGTTCTCTGGCTTCCTCCCACCGTCCAAACACATGACTGTGCAGGTTAATTGAGAACTCTAAATTGTCCCTAGTGAATGAATGTGAGAGTGAATGGTTGTCTGTCAATGTCCTTGTTTGTCTCTTTGTGTCAGTTCTGCGTAGTGTTGGCCACTGTCCAGGGTGTACCCCGCCTAAGGCCCAAAGTCACTGGGATAGGCTCCAGTCACCCGCGACCCCTAACGGGAATAAGCGGTAGAAAATGAATGAATGAAATGAATATATATATATATATATATATATATATATATATATATATATATATATACACATATATCTAAACCAGGGCTTTTCCAGAGGAAACTAAATCAAGACCAAACCAGGTGAACTAGTAATTACTTATTTTTTATTAATCTTATTTACTGGTTTAATTATAATTAAATAGCCCTGCTTTAATCAGTAGGCTACATCTTGTTGATTAAGTGAATCTTTCCACGTCTGGAGTTCAGCTCCACACGTTTTACACATTTGTCCAGATCACTTGTCAAGGAGTTCTATTCCTCTTTCTGTCGGACGGCCTGTTGTTTTGTTGAAAGAGCCACATCCAACCGATGTCCGAGTTTAGATGCTGCATTCATGTGAACTCTGAGGCACGTGCAACAGCAAAATACACTGTACATACACTTGCACAGCTTTATCTTAACTGTCTCTGCTGATTCATTGGAAAGATATGGAAAGAAGGCATTCTTTTTGTATCGGGAGAATTATGAGGGGATGTGTTGTTTGTGTTGTTGAATATTATTTATTTATGTTTTGTTTTTGCAGTTGTATTGCTTATGATTTCATTGACAATAATATACAAGTGAATTATGGCTGATTTTTTTTTTCCAATATGTTTACACAACAACACAGACCTACAAGGACCAGTGCATAGACCATTACAGGGAGCACCTCTAGGAGCGCTGTTCACTGGTCTGTATGTGGTCCAGACCATGACTCTTGCAGGTCTCTGGCTTTTGCCTACTGTGGTCTTTCAAAAATAGCTTTTACACTGAAGAGGAACATAGTGCTGTGAAAAATAAGTATGCTCCCTCCTTAACTTTCTGACTTTCTGCAAAGCAAACAGTATTTATACTTTGTTATTTTAGTTATAAAATAAATAAAATAGCCGCAAAATAATTTGAAATTCATCTTCGATTTATTTCAGTCATATGTACAGAGTTTGGATTTCTCATTGTCCCAAAATTGCACAAACCACTGGCACCGCAGTGCAAAAGATACAGCAGATGGACAAACATGCTTTTGAACAGGATGAATGCCAGGCTTCATCACAGCAGAACAATGACAGACACATGACAGTCTAAAAACAGTTTCAATATTAAGAAATCTTATAAAAATCTTTAGCCCTGGGATCAACAAGACAGTGCAGAGACATGCAGCAGACTAGCGGCTAACAGCTAACGGCACAGACATGAGCTCATCCTCACACTGTACACTACCTTCAGCAGAACCAGGCCCTCGGGAAGTATTGCTGATAGACGGGCAGTGAAGGAATAAAAATCAAATAAAAACCTGAAAAGGATTCAATAGAACACAATAAAAACAAGGATAAAAGCACCTCCTCTTGTCCTATTGCTACTGTCACTCATGTTAAGCAGCACAAACATGAGAGCTTCATTTCATACATAAACAGTACATTCTAGTATCTAACAGTACAAAGCTGCTTATTCAGAAGACAGTCCACCATTTCAAGTCTTTCGTAGTTCCTTTTATGGAGAATAGTTCCATAATTATAATATTCCAGCCAGTGCAAGTGAGCGGGCTTTGAGGTTAAAACATAACTTCAATGTTGCAAGAACAGTACAGTATTTGTTCAGTTGATTGCATCTTTATTTTTAAGGTCTTTATTTTGTCAGTATTCATGTGTAGACTGCATACATTTCTTGCGGAAGCAGGTTCATGGAGGACTCATTCAGTGGAACAGATCAGAGTTTGAGCGTGTAAAACACTCCACTGTCAGGATCAGTGGAGGACTGACGGCCCCTGGAGGTGGGGGAGGCCATATGGCTCAGGAGGTCCAGGCTGGAGCAGGGGCTTTGGGCCACATAGCAGGCCCCCTCTGGGTTCCCGCGCTCCTCTATGGGGGCGCCGGTGCTGCTCTGGCACAGCCCCAGGAGCCGCTGCCTTTCCTGGGCTTTCTTAGCTCTGTTGGCGATGTAACGCACGCGGCTCTGGCTCCGGGAGGACGTCCTGCGCACTAGCCCCTCGTCCACACAATCCTCCTGGGACTCCCGTACCGCTGAAGGAGCCAGGTCTGTGGGGGTGAGCGGCTGCACATCCGTGAGCCTGCGGAGCTGTGCTGTGAGAGTGTCAGCGGGGGCAGTGGGACGGCACCGTCTCAGAGTATCTCGGGAGGGTCGAATGATGAAGCTTCTGCTGATGCTGCGGTACTTACTGTCAAATCGTGGGGAGATGTCATCTGAGGTCAGGTCTCCCAGGCTCTTGGACATAGAGGCTGTGGCTGGGGGCCCCCTTGACTGTAGGAGCCCCTCCATGAAGAGCCGACTCCATGTGTGGCGCCGCTGGGACAGTCTGCAGGGAGAATCCCCAGAGGAGGACTGCAAAGGGTGCAGGGGGGCAACGGTCTGCTGGATGTTGGGGTTGGACTTGGTGATGTTTGCAGAGGTACAGGGGTGCAGGGGGGCAAGGGTCTGCTGGATGTTGGGGTTGGACTTGGTGATGTTTGCAGAGGTACAGGGGTGCAGGGGGGCAAGGGTCTGCTGGATGTTGGGGTTGGACTTGGTGATGTTTGCAGAGGTGCAGGGGTGCAGGGGGGCAAGGGTCTGCTGGATGTTGGGGTTGGACTTGCTCTTGGTGACGTTTGCAGAGGAATAGGATGTCAGGGAACCACGGGGATGGCTGGGCCAAGGGAGGGTCTGACGGGACAGGTTGGGCAGGGACAGGTCAATGACCGTGTCGCTGGAGGACAGGCTGGAGGACGAGGACATGCTGTCTGTGATGGGTGGATCCAGTTTGCTCCAGAGCCGGTCACACAGTGTAGCATCAGTGCAGACCTGAGGGACCACTGACACTGCCCCTGCTGTCTGCACATGGCCTTCACTTTTGGTCCTTCTCACGGGGGTCCTAGGGGGTCCACTGTGGAACAGGGCTCTCCGTGGCTGAAGGCCAGGGACTGTGAGGTGGACTGGGGTTCTACTGGGCTCCAGTGGCACAGATCTCTGGTACTTCTGCTGTTCCATGGCTGTTTTTTCAAGTGAATTTAGCTCCAGCTGCTTCTGGCCTGAGGCATACCCCATGTGATTAGGAGTGCTGCTGTTACAGTGCATGAGTGAACTAAGCTGTATGGACTCCGTGTAGTTCTCAGGAGAGAGACAAGAGAGTCCTGACAGGGCTCCTGTCCCGTCAGGAGCATCACCAGCAGAGGGCAGAGGTTTGACATGAGCTGCACAGGGCCTGGGGCAGAAAGAGGACAGGTCGCCTTCTGGAATGGGGGCAGAGAGGGTCAGGCATTGTTCAGCAGTGTCTACTGGTTCTTGGGGAAAGAATGCATGGAGATGAGCTGGTCTCAGGACAGTGCACCGATCTGAAAGAGATAAATATATGTCAGGAAAAGACAGGTAGGTTTTACCCCACAGGGGATTATGGGATGGCGTAGGTGTAGATATGGCCTGGTGTGAGTGTTATGGTTAGTTGGAGTACTGGAAAACAAATGATTGGTTTGTAAAATGACTGACAACAAAACAGAATAAAACAGAATAAATGATGATTTTGAAAAAAAAAAGTTTTCTCTTTTTTCTAAATCATTTCTAAATCATTTATTCTGTGTATTCTGTTATTAGAAAAGAGCAAGGACCATGACATACTGTAGGCTGGACTAGAGCTGTGCACAGGGGGAAGACTCTGTGTTTACCTTCTGGTCATCCTCTCAGTTCTGCACTAGGAGCAGAGAGAAGCGTGAGCATGGGAAAGAGAGGAAAAATAGTTTAGGCAGACAGCACTGGAGGGACACAGCATGTCAGGAAGCTGCTCGCAGGAAAAGAAAATACATTTGGCATGCAAAGCATTTGAAGAGAACATGAAGGGATGTACGTTGGATGTTCCCAAGCTGTGGTTCTAGTCCCACTGGTGGCTAGTACTCAAACTTCTTATTGTTCATTGCAGTTCAAATTGTTATGATACAGACATTAGTCATGATGTTTGCCTGATTCATTAATAAATAGTTTATTCTTGGGTTGTTTTCTAACGTTATTCTGGTTTCGTCCTGATTTACGGAATTGTTGCTTTAGTGTTTTAAAGGGTAACTGATGAAGAAGAATCCCAGGGCCTGAATGGGTTGGAAATGTGTGAGCATTAAAGAGGCGGGGAGTCCCCCATACATCACTTGATACTTATGCTGGGAATCAAGAGTTCATGATCGTGTTGTTGAGCTCTGTACAGCAGCATAAACACGTCATGTGAGAGCCGCTCCTGTTATTTATCCTCTGTTTAGTTGTCTGTTCTACGCCCAACCCACCACCGCCTTTCAATGTTTTAATGTTCTTCTGTTTATTTAGTTTAGTGCTGTCAAACTATTTAAAAAAAAGATCTGATCAATCACACTTTGGAACTGTGACTAATCACAATTATTCACATTGTGTGCTTTTTCAAGTTGCCATTGACAGTGTCTCTTTTGAAGTATTTTTGCACATTTTCTTCTGAATATTAAATCATTTTACTATTTGACATAAATGTAAATACAATATTTAAAAGCCTAACTAATTAGGTCTAGACATTGCATTTCATGTTGAATCTGTGGCACATGTTTCAGGAAAAGCTCGGCTACATGACCAGTTTAATGGATTAAGGGCCCTTCATGCACTCACAGGACTGGAGTTACAGAGGTAACTGACATTCATGGTGACAGATGGAGCTGTTGGGTTTGGTCTGGTGTGTTCAAGTGTGCTGTAAGAGTTTGGTGAAATGTCTGGTCCAGGTAACTTGTTTTAGAGCTCACACGTGTGGTTCAACATCGAGATCTCCGGCGCGTGTTTGGTTTGTTCTGCAGCGTGGAGCACATTGGAACCTCTGTACGCTGCTCATGAACATCAGCCGCTCAGTGACCTGCGCTTGTCTACATGAGGATTGATGGATTATATAAGTAAAATGAACCACGTGATCTCAGCTGCTCCTGTTCCTTCCTCCTTCACTCAGGTACAGCCTCCTGCCTAATCTAAAGGTGCATGTTTGGTCATATCAAACCATGTGATTAATCTGCGTCAGTTTGTGATTAATGCATACATTTTCTATGATAAATCGCATGACTTATCATGTTAACTATGACAGCCCTAATTTGGTTGTTTGTGTCCTCTTTTTGATTGTTTATTATTGCATTATGGAAATTATTTTTCTCATTGTTCGCCATAATCAATAATGTACAATGTATTGAATTTGTCTGTATTTTTATGGACCACAGGAAGAACAGCAATAGCTTTGCCGTTATTGTTTTTCACTTTAGGGTTAACACTTACCACTTGTCACATCTGTTCAGCATGTGGGGAATGCAAGCACACTATCTTTAATCAAAAAGTTGTGCAATTTACTTGGAATCTATAGGGACTGTTCACTGAGGGTCTGAGGGTCTAACCTTAGGGACTGTTCACTGAGGGTCTAACCTTAGGAACTGTTCACTGAGGGTCTGAGGGTCTAACCTTAGGAACTGTTCACTGAGGGTCTAACCTTAGGAACTGTTCACTGAGGGTCAAACCTTAGGGACTGTTCACTGAGGGTCAAACCTTAGGAACTGTTCACTGAGGGTCAAACCTTAGGAACTGTTCACTGAGGGTCTAACCTTAGGAACTGTTCACTGAGGGTCAAACCTTAGGGACTGTTCACTGAGGGTCAAACCTTAGGGACTGTTCACTGAAGGTCAAACCTTAAGGACTGTTCACTGATGGTCTAACCTCACAAAAAAAAAAAAAAAATCAAGACGCTACTGCAGCTGATTCAGTGTTGAGTCATTGAGTCATTAGGACTGGTCTTTTAAAGCCACTATATATAAAACTATAGAAAGTTCTCTGAAAGAAACAGAACTTTATGGCTTTTCCTCAGTATAGATTGTTAAATATAATTTGGTTAAATCAGACTGATAATTAAACTCTTGCTGTCAAAGCTCATCTGTGAATCAGTGAAACAGTTGATATTTGCCAAGGTGGGGAAACAAACGATGTGAAAGGGTTACTCACAATCTATGGACTCTACACGGTCTATTTTTTTTTTTTACTACAGCTACCCTTTCTTACCCGCAAAAAACATGGGGGATTTAAGGCGTAACTCTTCCATTTTCTGGGCAAACAGAGCGTTCATCTCGCGCTGCAGGGTACCCGCTGCTCTTTTGCGACTGTCCAGGACGGAGCGTGGGGGCAGCATTGAGGGAGTGTCCAGACTGCTCAGACTGCCAAAGCTGTCACAGCTGCTGCTGTCAGTGAGGAGCAGAGCTTCTCCCACACTGGAGTTTGGGAAGAGCTGCTGTGGAGGAGCCAGGGGCCAGCGCAGGTTGGCCCTACAGTCCGCAGTAAGGCCTGCGGCAGGGGTCACCGTGTTGGGGAAGTGTCTGCGGGGAACACTGCAGGACCAGGTGATCCTCTGAGAGCAGTTGGGCTGAGGACGCATGTGCTGAGGCCCCAGAGTCTGCCTGTCTTTAGGCCTGGGGACAGAAAGGGGCCTAAGGACAGTCTGAGGTGAGTACTGAAACTGTAGGTCCACTTTCTGAGCCTTTCTCTCTGACTCAAGGAGCTGCTTTTTCCCTGCAGTGTCCAGGGAGTATCTGCTGTTACCATCCTCCACCTTTCCAGGTCTGCCTGCCTTCTTCTCTGCTGACACAGCTTTACGCTCAGCCTCTGGACTTTCTTTTGAGCCAATAACACATGTGATGCAGTTTGATGACATGCCCACTCTGCCTGAACTGTTCAGAGCCACACGGGCAAACACCCCTGGCTTCATGTCCAAGGGCTCGTGAAAACGTAGCCGACTGGCCCGTTTTAGTGGCTCGCTCATAGGCCGTCGAGTGTGAAGCGAGCCCTTACCTTTGCTCTCATCTGGATGGAGGGCACCGTTGGTGCCAGGGTGGTCCCAGGGGCTCTTGGCCTGGGGGGCTGCGTGCGAGTCCCCGTTGTGGTGCTGTGGTAGCGTTGGCTGAGAGGCAACGCTAGGGTGCCGTTCATCACTGGCACCCTCCGAGCTGTAGTCTTTGGTGTCAATGGCCACCTCTGGGAAGCCCTTCTTGGTCTTGGGCTGACCTTTGGTGGGTGCGCTGGCAGTGCGGCGCAGCAGGTGGGACCCGAACGGGTGCTTACGACTCTGCTGCACAGCAGCAGTGCTGTCCAGGGAAGACTGCTTTGGGTTTCTGTGAAACAGGCCTTTTATGCCTGTGGCTGCTTTGGCCTGACAAAACACAGAAGAGAGGCTGTCAAAGACTGTGTATAGTAAAGTCTTATACAGTGTTAATGTATGCTATGCATGCTAGAATGTATTAAGCACCACCCAACAACATTACCTGAAATAAGTCATAATCAATTAACGTAATTAACAAGATGGTTCTGCCAAAATCATGCACAGAGTCTTTGAATTCCATTGGAATTCAAAGTCATACACTTGGGAGTGAGCATTCCGTGTCTTCTGAGTTAGATTCATATATAAGATCAAATAGAAAAGTGTGTGCTACTTCAGTGGGACACCTTCATTCCGAGTGGCTGGAGGACAAAGGAGAGTAAAGAGTGCAAACACCAAAGCAGACTATGACTGTGCAGAGTCACAGGACACAGAACGTGGAGAACACTGACCACAAATGGTTTGGACCAAGACGAACACTTAATACATATCCACAATGTAATGTTTAAGTAGATCCAAAGATCACACAGTTCTCACACACACTGTAGACAATTATGAAGTGACTGTCCAAGGTGACAAAGACACTAGTGTTTGAAATTGAAGAGGGAGCGCTTTGTCCAAAATAACATTCTGAACACCACTTTAACTTATTGTAACGTGGATAGTGCACTGCATTGTACTGACCTATAACTCAAAAATAAGGCGTTTACAAAGCTTTTTCTCAATTGTATGTACTGTGTGACTGCATTTAGCTTTGATTCAGATTTAATTTGGGGTGTACAAAAAATAACTGTCTACTTATTTCTGAATGTACACCTTTAGAAATGCACAAAATAAATGTTATGTTTTAACAGGCAGGTCTGTGTAAGTAGAGGTCAAGCCTGCCCTGGGGCTGGAGGCAGGTTGGATCTACTTTGGGTCGATGGTGGAGGTGGTTTGAGCCATAATAACTCATGAGGACATGAGTTGGCCTTGATTTAAATGCCTGTGAGGCTGATTAGAGATCTTCAGATCAGTGGCTCATGCAGAGTGCTGTCTGGGTCTCACTACACCTGAGTTTAGAGGCAGCTGCTGGGCTCCTACATTTGCTGCCTGTGAATGCAAAAGAGGGCTCCACTGAAAGTACAAACAGAGGAGGAAAGGAGAGAGATCAGAGCGAGGGATGGGTGAGAGAGGACAGGACAGACACAGAGCAGCTGCAGCTCATCCAGACAGTACACACGGCAGCCACACGAGGGCGCTCACACGCTGCAGGTAAAGCGTTATGTGTGCAGTGCTGACAGACCTGTGCACGTCTGATACCTACCTTACCAGTGATGTCATGCACCGCCACATGAACAAAGATGGAAGCTTCCTCCATACCTTCTAAGTACACGTGGCGATAGCCTGCACAAGAGGAAATGTCAATTACTTCAACAGTTTTATGTATCAACATCTAACATTGGGTTGGACACAGACAAAGTACACAGTATATTTTTACATAGTCTACATGGATCAGTTTTTTCAATAAAGTCAGATCACTTTAAGATTAAGATTTGTTATTTTATCCCAAGCATTATGCAATTCAGTCATCACTGACAGCACTGCTACCACGCTACATTTTTTCAGGAGTATTGATGTTTTACGAGGGATGTATGTAGATGTAAAAAGTTACGGCAAAAGTAAGAATAAGGTACAAACATCTATCAGAATTGTCCCATATAATTAGTCAAATCAATTAAATTCTTTTCTTGTTGCAAGCAGACCCATGGCTGGGGTGAAAATGGGGCAAGGGGATATGGTCTAGAATGTAAACTGTATATACAATTGAAATGAATAATGTATAAACAAATGAAAAGTGTCAATTATGATGCAAATGACATCTTGACTTATTGAAAAGTATATAATATTGCATTGTTTTTGTTTTTGATATGTGCAGAATTATAAAAAAAAATAATAAAAAGACGAGATGCTTCAAAAACAAATCCCTTGACATATCATGATATTTCTGCACCTTTGGTTAATTTTACATTCATGATATCTTATTCTTGTATCTCAACTACAATAATTGCAAGCACATTGTAGCACATTCTGTTTAACTGACAAAATAAAATCTGAATTATAGTCACTAAGGCGTTAGGCAAAACTAACACTAACACTAATACTAACAATAGAATTCAGTCATAAGTGTCACCATGTTAGTGATAACTTGTTAATGTCAATTCTTTTCTCTGTTGTTAGACTAAACAACCATCACCCTCAGCCTGTCGGGCTCCAAGACTCAAAGGAGCTCTTTATGACGAGCTAAAGTGCAATTTCAGTGTGCAATGAGCAATGAGGCCATTTCCTTACATGAGAGAATGTCCTTAAGTCGGTGTGTGTGTGTGTGTGTGTGTGTGTGTTGAAGTTGAAGTGCTTTTTTTATCTTTAATATTGTGCAGTATATAAGTGAGTTGATGGGTTCTTCTCATTAAAACATATTTCATTGCATTGCTGACTGTGTTTTAACTTGTATTTGTGACAAATAAATCTATCAGCAGCACACATTTTATCACCCTATTAAAATGTTGTTTTCCCCTCAAACGTATACCAATCCATAATGAGAGTTATGATGCAGCCGTAAGTGAAGGTCGACAACAGAACAGAAGTGTCTCTTCTCTATTCCGTCCCTGGTTACCTGGCAGCATGCTGTTGAAGGCGATGGTGCGCTGGCCGATGAAGTCCTGTCCAATGGGGTCATGGTCCCACACCAGGAAGCGCACCAGGGCGAGCTCCGGCATATGCACCACAAACACCAGGGTCTCCTCCCACATGGGGTTAAAGCCTGTCAGGAGCACAGAAAGGAGGGTAAGGGAGAGATGCAGGAGGACACCCAGGCCCCACGGCACACCAGACATTCCACTCCCTAACTGGTCAAATACTGACTTACACTTTGGCAGCAATTCATGTGAACTATGTCTGTTTTTTTGTCATGGTAGTAAAAGTTTCAGAAGTAATCATCTGGACACTGATTTTGAAATTGAGACCGTCGAAACATCTCAATTTCTACCAGGGACAACTCCTGGACGAACAAGAGATTACACTAATTACCAGTATATACTGAATGATAGGCCTGTCATGAAATACTTTATAAGCTAATGGTTCAATAAATGTAAGATTAACAAGATTTATTGAGTATACCTTTTCTTTGCATTACTTAGTTCAAATGTTTGACTAACATTTAACTGCAATTGGTGAGGGTCTGTTTTAATCACAATTTATTTTCTTCTCTTTTTTTCAGATTTGCATGATTTGTTTAAATCAATTCTCAACCCTATTCAAAATACAACTTTGAGTTGGTTAATGTTGAGAGAAATTCATAATTTCATGGTTGAAATAGAAGTTGATTTTTCTTTCAAGTGTACTTGGCATATGTGTGAGCCTGTTTCTACACTCACCATTATCATCTACCACTCTGGTCTGTTCTTTGCAGCAGTCCACGGGCACGCCAATGATCTCCACCTCCACAAAAGGATCAATGATCTGAAATGGAATTAAACCTGGATATAGTATTGATAATGGCACAGTGGCAGTCTTATTGCCTCGGTGTACCTCTCCTCTGTCCCCCAGCATGGAGTCCTTGGGCTTGGGCAGCTGCTGTCCGCTGATGACCTTCAGCACCAGCTGCTTCTTCATCTGGCCGGGCAGAGGGTCGTCCAGGCTTGGGTTGAAAGCACCTGAGAGACAGAGGAATGGGACAAATGTGTGGAGGTGGGGAAGCGATTACTTTTGAGTAATTCTGGTCCAAAAATCTCTCTCTGTGTTGCTGTTGGGAGTTTTTTCCTACAGTTTTAACACAGTTTACACCAGTTTGTTGTTTCGTATGTTCGTATGTTCTGCAGCACAGCAATGGCTCAGTGGTTAGAGAGTCAGGGTTGACTGTTTGATCTTAGCTACAAAAGGTGCTGGCTGTTGATATGCTGTTTGGCAAGACACTTATCCACTTTGCCAACATATGTATGAATATGAATTAGCAGCCTCTGTCCCATCAATGTAACTTACCTCTAAGTATGTGGATACCACATTATCAGAAAGATACAAATCAAATAAATCCAGACAGACTTGATTTTATACTGTGTCCTCACTGTGGGCCACCTCAGCAGTGATGGACAGAGGCCCGGCTTATGCAGCGCAACAACTCCACCACGATCAAAAAGAGATAATTTTTTTGCCTTTGTCATCAGAACGTCATGACAGTGTGAATACCTGACAGAAAATGACACTGAATACACATTTTTGCACGGATTTGGGCTTTTAAAGGCATGTGGTCCTAAACGTTTGATCAGCTGCAGAACAGACTATTTCAGTTTAATTGTTGTTTTCCATAAAAACTTTTACTCAAACTTTTTTTCTTTTGAGTCTCACTCCAATTTTTTGTTGCACAAGCTCTGCTCGGAACCTTGTTAAGGTCCAAAAATGCAAAATGTGACTTTTACTATTTATTCGACTGGTCTTAAACTTTTGATTGGGAATTGTTTGTGTTGTAAAGCATAGTGGCCCGTGGCTCAGTGCTCTGACCTTCACACATGCAGGAGGGCTTCAGGAGATAGCCACAGTTGCCGTTGCTGTAGAACTTGGCTCTGTTGAGCTGAAGGACACGCCCCTCTGACTGGTAGTTCAGAGCAACTGCAACAAACAAAGAGTGAGTTACAAATGCACACACAGGGGGATCCTTGTGTCTCAAATGCTGACAACACTGCGATACTCAAAGATGCAGCTACAAGGAAGATAATGAGGGAAAAAACATTATTAGTTGAAAAAGTACACTGTGTCCCCTTTAAAATCAATGAATAATGGCCCCTGTCCATGTCGGTTGAGCTTGTATGTTCACCTGTACTGGACTTTTCCATTGTGTTTTTAATATGCAATACACACAGCTGTTTTTGAATATCATTTCTGACACGTGTGCACCTGCTGAGGGTCTGAAGCCGTACCTAGCTGGCAGCCTGCGTTCCAGAAGGGCTGGGGGTTGAAGTTGGATGAGTCGATGCGGTAGGACGAGGGGTAGATGCGGGACAGCTGTCTCTGGTTGAAGTGGATGAACTCGGCTGGTTTCTGCTGCATGACCTGGTGAGCTTTGGTCTCACTCAGCGACGACACCTGCCAGCTGCAGTTTGCTGCTCACAACAAAAGGGGGCAGCGACATGAGCCTCTAATGATCAGTTCAAAGTTTCCCTTGCCTTTTGATGCTAAACTTATTTATGTCAGATGCAAAATTTTAATGGAACTTTTTTCATTGAATCTAAAATAGTTCTGGTCAAATCCAAACCTTGTGCGTCGATGTCGTACAGCCCCACAGAGCGAGTGTACTTGACCAGGTCGGACAGGGCTCTGGACAGCTTCATGGTCTTCTTCTTCCTGTGAGGTCAATGCAAGAGAAGACACTTTGTTTATTTGTTCGTGCTTTTGTCCATCATTGGGTCTCCCCGTTTGCACATAGTTCTGCACTGGTTTAGTCTTATTTTAAACCTGGTTTAAACTGGATCTAGTTATTGTTATGTCCTGGTTAACTCAGGTAGGTGTTTGACTGTGAGACTGTGAGACCAAACTATTTAGACTTTGAACTTTAATGTCTGTTTAGTCTGTTTCACAATAAAATGTTTGTCCTCATGGTTATGATTGGTAAAAGGTATTTAAGTACTACTGATTAAAGTGACTTGGTTGATAAGACTGTTGTCACTTTGCAGCAGATTAAATCTGAATCTGATTTAGTGCTACATGTGAAAAGGCCTGGTCTGATGTTTAAACAGCAAAAATCAAATCTATGTCTGAATCTATGTCTTAATCTGGTGCAGATCATCTTTTCTTTAATAAGATTACTGAATGTGCACATGGTCCCTGACAAGTAAAGACTAAAGTAAACTATGTGGACGTCACTAGGGGTTGGCTGTTGGCCCAGTCCACGTCCACTTCTGGAGCCGGGACGTACTTGTTGTGTAGCGGAGCTCGGGATGCGCTGTTGCTGCTCTCCTGGTCAGTGTCTGTGTCCTCTACGCTAGACATCTTCATCTTCCTCGTCTTTTTCTGAAAAAGAAAAAAAAACATCACATGTTTAGGCCTTAAGAATTGTGCATGCAGGACTATGAGATCCTGAACATCATAAACATGAGGAAAGGGAGTTTTTGCTGCTGTCATGAGAAAAGGAAACAGTTCAGATGGGACATTTCATAAAGCTGGTGCTTGTTCACCCGAGGCTGAGCACACACACAGTTTATGTGCAATATATTCAAACTGGATTTAGAGTGATGTTTTGTGTACTGAAAAATGGATGAGAACGCTACTATTTAAGTTTATAGCTTTAGAAATGGTGAATAATAAAAGAATGATTGTCCTTTTGCTTTATCTTGTGTTTGTATCCCGTGCCAGTACGTCCACTTTAATGGCTGCTGCATTAGCGTGATGTTTTATGGTTATGGTATCACAGAATAGTCGCACTGAGGATCCTGATTCAATTCTGGTATCGGCCGTCAACCTAAGCATTTTTCAACTTGGATCGAAATCAGTGACTAGATTGCTGTCGCTGCTAATGCTACGGCTAAAGCCCACAATAGAGCACTAACTGAAAAGGCTCTACGTGACTGAGATAGTATTTGTTTTGCCATAAGAATAAAATCCAAACTTCGGTCATATCGGTAGCCGATTAGGAATGAACGCTGAAGCCAAATTCAGCAATGCATTCTTAGTTGTCTATAAAGGCACATTATAATAAAAACATTGTATTGGATCGTTACTAAAAATGACAAACATTAAATGATTGGATCGCTTTGAAACTCACTTACATGGACCAACCCACACAAAGAATATCTGACTATCGTTTCATTTGTTGTGTCATTTCTTTTGACTTCCACCAATCACGTGAGCAAACGTGTGTGCAATGTTCACTCGGGAAGTATTTACGACGTCCGACCACGAGAGCGGCGCCAGTCTGACCTTGCGTTTGGAGAAGCTGCCGATGAAGGAGCGTCCACTGGGTTTGTTACTGCTGCTGTTGGTCTCATCTGTGTCTGTGCCGTCCTCAGGTTTGCTCTAAATGTAATACATCAGAATCAGAATTGGTTTATTGCCATTGTCAGTGATCAAAATTCACAAACATAGGAACAAACACACATGAACACACATGAACACAAGTGGAATTACAGCATCTAATTCACTGAATAATTAATAGCAGTGGGGACATACAGTATTGGCTGTCACTTTGTTAAACTTCCATGTCACACTTGTTCAGGGAGACATTGTTCCAATTATTGATGGGCGGAAAAAACTGTAAATTCCCTTTTCCCCTTGTATGGGACCAGCCTTCAGCTCATGGAAACTTTGGTAACACCTTATAATAACTACACTTATTCCTGCCTTAATAAACCATGAACAAAGACTTAATTCCTAGATAACAAATAGTTTATTAAGTGTTATTCAGGCTTAATAACTCCTTAACTTATAGTCTAATTCTAATTCTTAACCCTAACCTTAATAAAGTAGTTACTGAGCCTGAATCGTGCCTAATAAACTATATGTTCATTGTGAATTAAGTCTTTAGCCATACTTTTTAAAGGGTAATTAAGTTGTAGTTGTAGCCATCAGCTTTTTATGCAGTCTCCTGAGTCACCTCAACAGTGCACAAAAATGTCATATTTAAAGTACATATGGTTTTAAAATTAAGTTAACTTTTTTCCCCAAACTAAACTTTGCAATACTAAAATGTTCTGTGACACTAACTTTTAATATAAGGAATTGTATGTATGCTTTTCATTTCAAATTTCATAAACTTGAACATTCTGTGTCCTTAGACACAAATATACTTGTGCTGTAAACAAATGGACATGTTTTCAAGAGGATTATCCAATCAAAAAGCAGAACGAGCCTCTATGTCTCTCATCTGGGTCGCCAGCACCTGTTGGTTTAAATCTAAACCCAGCACCTGCAGCCATTCATGAGTAAGTGCCCTGCAGCACAATGTGACACACATGCCCTTCATTACAGGTTAAAGCCCTGGCAACACAGGTTCAGCTTTGATAGTAGTTTATTTTTTTAACCAGTAAGTGCACAGGATATACAAGACCCTTTAATAATGATGTTCCCATAAACATAAGTCTTTACTAAAACTACTCATTCTCTACTTTAAATGTAAAATATATAAGTTTGAATCAGTAATCCAAGGTGTGTCATGCGGCATGACATGAAAAATGAATGTATACAACAAGAGAAGGTCCAGGGTTTAAGCTAAAGGTCAAAAGAAATGATCATGTTCTTACTTTTGCTGTGTGATATATTTTCAAAGAAAAATACAATTCTAACAGTTAAAAAATATCCTTTAAGATGGGGACAGTTATTCATTTAGCACTATAGACATAATAAGGAATTCATTATATTTTTAACATGGCAAAACGCCCTGCGGTGTGACAGGAGAGGTCACTCATGTTAAGGCACATTCTAAACGATGTCACACAGACAGAAAAAAGGCCATTACAACCTCAAAAGTCTTTTACAGATTAATGTTCTGAAAGTGCCTAAAAACAAACCTACAACAACAACAACAACGGTCATTTCTGGAGGAGGCGAGCTACGTGGAACAGCACAGTCAGGTCTCAGCATGACGCACTGATGAGCCGCCACCTCAAAATCCCTATGAAACTTTGTTCTACTACGGCACACACCTTGGAGCCGGTTTTGTCTGAGAGTGCTGTGATGGTGAAGCTGTCTGGGTCTTCTCGGTCCCGGATCTTGGACTCCTTCATCAGATTGTCCAGCTTCTTCTTCGCCAAGTTCTCCACCTGCTTCCTGTTGGCTGAGGTCTGCAACAAGGACAGACAATCTGTCAGACTTTAGTCATCAGACAATGTTTCAATAGAAAGAGTATGGTCTAATGGGAGCAACGAGACGGGGAAAAGTTCCAACCAAATAAACTGGTTTGTGGACAAGTTTAGTGCATTCACTGCTGTATTAAAGCCCCAGTACGTAACTTCTGCTTCAAAGATAGATTTGAAAAAAAAGGACAGGCATGTTATTTTATTTTATTTTTATTACACTGAAAAACTGAGAAACCCATGCCTCCTACTTTGTGCAGGTTTGCTTCTCCACAAACCCGACTCATACTTGTTCTGGAGGAGCCTCCTTCCCTTATAGAATAAAACATATCTCTTTCCATAGAGAATGTTAAGAAGTATGGTTTAACTTTCTATTTCCATGGAATCAAAGTTACATACTGTTGCTTTAAGTTTCAAGTACTCAATAAAACAAAAGGTTCAATATTAGTATTATCTGGTAAATTGCAGGACTGATGTCAAATGCAAAAACAGGTTCGATAAACCTCTAAAGTTTTAGGTCAAGTCATTAGGAAAGAATATAAACATAAACCACAATGGTCCGGTCTTTTTAGTGCTGTATGGTCTTTCTTCATGATGCTATGTTGCATTTTAAATCCAACTAAAAACACATGCAGTTATGAATCATTCAAGGTGCAAAATGTAGACTTGGGGCAGATGATTGTGAAGGAAATGCCACAGTTAATAATGATAAAAATGCCTTCTCTGAAGTGGCCACACGGGGGCAGACACTTCAACAACATGAGCCCAGGTTTTCTGCAGGTGCAGTAATTGAACCTGAATGCACAAAGTGTGAACCAGATGTTTGCAGATGTTTTCTGTAACGAGAAATGAATCCTTTTTTCTTAATTGAGCAAATGATTCATGTGTTTTTCTCTGTTTCACACCTGGAGGAACATCTGTGACAAAACACTGCAAAAGGCACTATCTGCTGTCTGGAAATGGATTTAATTTACTGACTTAATAACAATAATTAAATTGGGTAAATAAACAAATTAATTTTTTTTGCCTCGAATGGATCTTTTCAGCCAATGTCAATATTTGTTGCTGATATTTACTGATGTCAATATCACACTTTTGAAATCTGATGTATGCATCGGGCTGCTGTGTACAATCAATGTTTTACCAATAAATAAATAAAATCTACAGCAATTCAACTTTACTTTACTGAAAAATAGTTTGAAATAATAGTAATATTTTAGTAAAACATATGTGGGCATGCAGTTTGTTGTATTTGTATGGTGGTTGTGTAAACACGCTGCTATTCTCTTTCCATTTGGACTCAGTCTAGTGCCTCCATTATTTCCTGTGATTGTTCTCACCGGGTTTGAAAACACACACTTCTCATCAACTGTAGAAGTTCACATGAACACATTCATAAAAAAAAAAAAAATGAAATACAAGAAACTTCAAGTTCTGCTCCAATTAAGAGGTGAAGAGTAAAAGAAAAAGGGAAATATTGAATTTGCAATACTAAAGGTAATCCAGTCATAATTTCTAACTCCAGTCCCGATGACCAACTAAACCTGAACTTAGTCCAAAGTGTATTTTACAGACCAGAGTTCTACAGTTTGATGGCTGCCTGTCAAACTTTACTTTGTGTGTATTTGATAAGGACAATATATAGTCTGTTCCTCGAAACCTCGTTTCAACATCATTCAAACATCTTATTTAGAAGACCGAAAAGTATAATTCATAAGTAATGATGGCATAAATCAGTTTGAAAATGAAGATGAGGAGATGGTACAAGATTTAGAATACAATACCTTCCACTGTGAAAGAAGCGAGCCACAGAAAAGAGAGAGACATGAGAACACAGAGAGAGACATGAGAACACAGAGAGAGAGACACGAGAACACAGAGAGAGAGACACGAGAACACAGAGAGAGAGCACAGGTCAGAGCGGGACAGAGCCAGGCTTCACACCGGCCTGAGGTCTGAGGGTCCACAGCCTTTTTCTTAAAGCCTTACATTTGTAAAGCACGTTACAGACTTGTCAAAGCCTCTAAAATCTCTGCACATTATTAAGTCACTCCACACTCCATGATGGTTAACAACTACTGTGGCCACAGCTGCCCTGGGGCCGCTAATCTGCACCATCGGCCCCTCTCACCATCACCAATCTCACACACACACATCACTGTCATACCAGACAAGGTGAGTGAAGTGTCTTGCCTAAGGACACAATCAGAATCACAACAACGTGGTCCAACCTCTGAGCCACTGCCGCCCAAATGTGTCCACTCTGCAGAACATATTCATGACCTGAGTACAGTATGAGGACAATTCTAGGCAAATCCTGTTGCAAAATATGACTGGACTAGAAATAAGGGCCTTTCCTGACAAGAGAACCTCAAACCAGTCACTTTAGTGCTGTATTACACCTGAATTATTTATGACTGAGTTTAAATATGTTTTTTCTTTTATCAAGGCAAAAAGATCATTTTGTTCATAGGCAGACACATTTTGGAAATAAATCTTTAGTCCAAGGTTAATGATTAACACATGATTAGTTTTTGCTGCCCACGGGCGCCTTTTACCACTGAAGAAGCTCAAATTCAACTTTTCATTTGAATCAGCGTCAATATATTTGTGATATTTCAACAGTGGATTGAGAATTTGTTATATTTATCATGAGTGCATCCCTTAGACCCCTGCCCTCTGCACACAGACACACTCTGACACACACGAACCCACACACACACACAGACACACACATGCATACACGCACGCATGCACACACACAAACACACACCCACCCACGCCCACACACCCACGTACACAAACGTACACACACACACACATCCACACACCCCACACACACACAACACACACCCCCACACCCACACCCACGTACACAAACGTACACACACACACATCCACACACCCCACACACCCCACACACACACACAACACACACACCCACACCCCCCCGCACGCACGAGCACACGCACACCCACACACACACACACACACACACACACACACATACACGCGCACGCACACGCACCCGCACACGCACCCGCACACGCGCACGCACACGCACACGCACCCGCACACACACACACACACACACACACACACACACTGTTCTCACATCTCCGTTGAGCAGTTTGCAGTCGTCCTCCATCTCGTCGGCGCTGTCCTCGTCAGACACGTCGCCCTCGTCAGCGTCCTCGTCGATGTTTGGAGGGAGCTTCTTTCCCTGAGGGACACACAGAGTCAGAGGCCTGGGACACTGTGGAGAGGACGGCTGACGGAGACAGCCAAAGACGCTAACCATAGAAAACAGTTTTTAGGTCAGCTGAGAAATCAATACATGGCAAACAAACAAACAAAAAGTCATTTTATACAGTTTGTATCTTTATATCTGGCTAGATCTGCAAACAAGTGTTTAAATCACAGAACTCAACCTGCCTCCATGTAGAGTCCCACCAGGAGGAGGCCCCAGGGAAGAGCCAGGACACACTTGTGGGACTATTATAAGTGAACCAGTCTGAGAGATCAGGGCTAGTCCAGGTCTGTACATGCCTTTTATATTTAAGCAGAAAAGTCCTGCTTGGATTGGGGATCTCCTTTTCAGAGGAGACCTGGGTCCAAAGGTGAGGAGCCTGTTAGTGCTTGGACCATACCTTGACCAGGATCTTCCCTCGGAGCATCTCAGGAGAGGGCAGCCGTCCCAACTCGTCCACTCTGATGCAGGACAGGTCCAGTTTGTCCCCAAGGATGTCCACCAGGTACTGCGCCATCTTCTTCTGCTGAGGAACTGTGCAGTGGTTCTCTATGGACAGGATGACCGGGTAACTGCCACACAAAAAAACAACTCCTAAATACAACTGGACACTCTTGGAGATATTTATGATTGTGTTTTTGGACAATACTGTAATGACCAATGGAACTAAAGCAAAAATCCAGACTGGACGATGAAGAGTGTGGCAGAACCCTGGGCTTCGGCAGAGGAAGTGACCTGTTCATGTACCACAGATTCCTCCCACTGCACACCGCCCTGCAGCCAATCAGACGTAAACAGTCCACGCCTCCAAGACACTTTCAGCTCCTCCCCTTCACAACGTCATCAGTGGACATTCTCACTTCTACATCACTTCAGTTTTCCACCATCACCAGGGTCTAGACTACTGGGGACATTTACTTCCATACTCTCTCTTTGACTTTCCTCCTACATACGTTATGTGTTTTTTTTTTTTTTTCTGCCGGTGAACATCACTCTACATACGAGCATACATAACAAAAATCATTCTAATGCATTTGTTTTGTCTGTTCATTGTTGCGGAGTTGCTAGCGCCCACGCCTCACAGCAAGAAAGTTGCAAGTTTGACTCCCGGGAATTTTCATGTTTCTCCCCGTACATGGGTGAGTTTCCTCTGGTTCCCCCATCAATGCCAAACATACAATCCTCCAGCTAGAGTAGTCCTGACCACGACGAGCACAAAGATCTGGAGATGGGTCCCAGAGCGCTGTGCGGCAGCTGCTCAGTGCTCCTCACACCAGGATGCCCCAGCAGCATTTAAGGATTGGCTCAAATGCAAAGAATGAATTTCCCTACGAGGGATTAATAACTACAGGTTTAGCATCTTTTATTTTAAAAGATGTGTGTTCTTGTGGACAGTAGAACAAGCAGAGCAACAAAATCTGAAGTCATCTCATAACTTGATCTCTCTCACTATTTGCTTTTCAGTTTTACAGTTCCTGTTTTTTTTATTTATATTTTTTTACATAAAATAAATTATTATATATTATTACCTTAAAGGTCCCATAACATGCAAAATGGACTTTTCAGAGGTTTTAACCTTCCTACAGTGCTATTTGGGCCTCGTATGTTGTGCCCAAAGTGGTTTTTTGATTGATTCCCTCATGTTTTCGCTAGAGAACCGTCTTTTCCGTCCCCCTCGGCTGAGCAGCAGACGGGGGCTCCTCACTAAGATGACGCGCTTCACAAGGATGACGCGGTGTTTAAGCCACGCCTCCAGGAAGCGCGCAGCTGCTTCCCGCAAACAGCTAATGCTAATGCTACACAGTAATTACACGATGGATACGACAGATAGAAGAGTTAGCTTGTTATTCACCAAACGGCAAGGTCCGTCGTCGAGGCCCTGGAGCACGTCAAACTCCAGGTCAGATCCAGGACGTAGGACTCAGCACGACGCACCATCAGGAGGATAAAAGGTTTATTCCCGTGTTTGTGTATCGCTGTTTACCGGAGCACACGGCGCATGCGCACTATCTCCACTCTAGGCTACGTCGTGGGTTGGGAGGGGGAGCCGCGCGGGTTGGGAGGGGGGGCTCGCGGGTTGGGCGGGGGGGGGGGCGGGTTGGGCGGGGGAGGCAGCCTGCTCTCTGTTCGGGGGGATCAGATCTCAGAGTGAGCCGTCTGCTTTTGCAAGGAGGGGGGCCAGTCCAAGAAATGGGTGTTTTTTGTAAACTGTTATGTTATGGATGTTGCACAACGCAAAAATGTATCAACAAAGCCCTTAGAATAGACTGTGTAAAGGGCAAAATAGCAGAATATGGGACCTTTAAGTGTGTGTGTGTGTGTGCGTGTGTGTGCGTGTGTGTGTGTGTGATTTAACGAGAGCAGCTCTTTGATGCAGGAACAGCGTAACACCAGTGCGTTTAGCCCGTTACCTGAGGAGAAGAGCTGGTCCACATCACCACTACACCACTGTGGATCATCTAAACCCACGTCACCTGACATCCCCACATCTGACGAAGGAGACAAGGCTAAAAATAGTTCCTTTGAGTGAAGCGTGGATGGGATTAGCACCTTGTGAGAGAGCGCCGTGCGAAGGTGGGTGTGTGTTTCGCTGAACCGACTGCGTTTGTCACAGTCAAGAGTGAGAGCAGGGCAAAATATCAAGGTCCACTGGGATAAACAGGAGAAGAACGAATCAACCGAGAAGGTTTGAATAGACTGCGTACGTTTTACATCACAATATTTTAGAATGCCTATAGTTTAAAGTTTAGCTGAGGACAGGTCAGAATTGTACGGTTGAATTTGCATTTTGAACTGTTATGGTGCGACACTGCAGGTGAAGAGGAAAAAAATCTTACATTTAAAAGATATCAATTTGAAACTTCTCCTGTAGTTTAAAATATATATTACACGTTTTTCATCATGTCATGCTTTCATGTAGAAATAAGGCATGGCCAAAATGACACATATTTGGGACATAAAACTGGTTTTGTCTAAATCTTGTTGAATCCCAGATTGTACAGTTTAGTGTGTATGGGATCTACTTTAAGTGATGATCTTTATGTCCCGAAGGGCGAAAACTTCATTTCAAGAAAATGGCCCTTGAAGTTAAATCTATGGAAGAAGTGGAAGAAAAACATATATATATTTTTTTTAAGAGCGGATGAGAACAAAGAACAAATGAGTTTTATTGTCTAGCCTTAAATGCACGTGGATTACAGTTATCACTTTAATTACTGGGTCTATCCACTTCACATAAAGCCTTCTCTGTGAGCAATAAACAAAAGTTAAGACATCTGTGTAGTCCCTCAGTCGTCCAGGTCGGTTCCATAACAAAAGAAAATTGCATTCTGTCAACTGGACTAAAGTTGTCATCCAAGTAGCTTCTTTAGTTCTGGCAGAGCTCTGGTGAATCACTGCCTTATAACTGTCTGGAGGGAGAAGCTAACTACGGATGTAACAACTGTCATGGGATATGTAGTCAATGGTGCTTTAATCTGCCACAGTGGCCTAAACCATTGTTTTTCTCACGTAGACATGCTGTTTTTCATATCGTAACATGACCACAACGAAATCGAGACAGTATTTCATCCCTAGGGCTGACTACACTAAACACAAACTATTTGTTTACAGTCAGGAGTATCTGTTGTTTATGTATACTGACCTACTCTAAAGTGTGAACTGTCAAAGGAAACATGTAATTCAAGCGGGTCGTCCTAGTCCTATTAGTGCACTCTGATTGGCCTGATTGTTTCCTTTGTTTTGGTTTAGATCTGAGTTGTAAATGGGTGACAGATTGCACCTTACACCACCATTTGTTCAGAGATGAATTGCATTATGGGTCGTTTATATGAAATAAAAATGCAGTGTTCAAAATGGTTATGACATATTGGACAAATGCCTTGTTTTTCCAGCAGTGGTCGTGTCAGCTCTTTGTGGCTTAGAACATCTAATGCAGAGCTGGAAAAACAGCCAGAAAACTGAAGTGTTGCCAAAGAACACGATTAGCTGTAAAAGACGCTGTTCAAGTAATGCGTTTGTCACAGTCGAGAACTTGCAGAAAATCAACGCTGAGGAACACGGCCAAGAAGAGATATCTGTGCGAGAATGTAAGGCATTAATCTTGTTTGGAGTAGATTTGATTCGTTGGATTCTTGAGGCCTTTCTGTGCGTTCTACTTGTCTGTTCAGGCGATATGATATAACTGACAATATATAAGTGACAATATATCTCCCACCACGAGAGGGAGAACCTCAACCAACTGTAAAACAAATACGTTGACATGAAAACACTGTGAATATTAAATGTAGCTCTCGACTCACTCGTTCTTGACAAAGGCGTATTTGTTGATGGTCTCAATGACGTCTTTGAAGAGGATTTTGGAGGTGAGGGTGTATCCATGATGCACGATGGGCTCTCCGTCCTGCCCATCCCAACAGTCCACTGCAGAGCACGAGGAAAAGAAGAACTTAGGAGAACAAGAACTTAATAATAACAATAAAAGTCAGTCATTTAAAGTCCTACACAGTATGACTTTAAATGTATCCATCACCAAGAAGACTGGCATGTGACAGTCAGATCTGGAGAGGCAATGCAAGTTTACAAGGTGTTTTTAATTAAATTAAGGTTTTGAGACATCCAGGCGTAGAATTATTATAAAGAGAGTTAAACAAACACAGCTTGACAAGCAGCTAGCCATTTAAAACTAAGTAAGTCCAGCTGTTTTGTTTACTCGTCTTCAGAACAGGGTATTTTTGAGCAATAAAAAACATAAATGACTGCCATATAGATATCCACAACGTTCATTTCATCTTTTTATATCCTCAAACTTTGGTTATTTCTTTAAGACAGTAAATTAGGAGACTGAGGATGGCGCGCCAAGAGGGTAATTATATCTTCTAATTTATTGTAAGAACCAACGTTTGAGGCAAGATAAGTCTGTTTAATGCCACATCGTGGGACATTCTTTAAGCAATAACAACAATAACGGAAGACGAGTGGTGGACCCCTACCATAAAAATTACAAGTGCACTTTTTTAATCTCTCATGCACAGTGTAGCTCTAGGTGTGTTTTGGTTGAGGGAAAAACATAAAATTGCGAAAGATTCAGTTTTGGATAATACGGGAGCATTTTTTACCTCTATCTATAAAATAATGAATGCCAGGGTGTCTTATTTTCAAACAGAGAGGAAGAAGTAGGTATTAAAATCAATTTATCTAACTCTTAGCTTTCACAAACCCTTTGGCACATTGCCAGTATTCCCATGCAGGAACAACCCACTCTCAAACCAAATAATCATAATAATGCCTTACACTTTCAACATGCTTTTCAGACCCGACAAAGTATTACTTTTGTTTTTTTCCTGCTGCCACTAAACCATGCATCGTTTAGATACAGTCTCTTTTGTTTAAAAAGAGATTGTAGGATGTTCATATTGTAATTCCACAGTTTAGAGTAAGTGTAAATGCAGGCAACATTACACCTGGATTAAAAGTTCACACAAAACTATGTTGATCACGTATGCTGTGGCCTGCTGGGGCAGCAGTCTGCGCGTGAGGGACACTAATAGACTCAACAAGATCATCAAGAAGGCCGGACATGTTGTGGGGGAGGAGCTGGACTCTCTGACTGTTGTGTTGGAGAGGAGGATGTTGTCCAAAATCAGGACTATTCTGGACTTTCCCTCCCACCCGCTCCACAAAGTGCTGGTCAAGAGCTCATTTAGCAACAGACTGTTACTGCCACGATGCTCCACCGAGAGACACAGGAAATCATTCCTGCCTGTCGCCATCAAACTACTGAACTCTGTGCTGTAAATCCGCTTGTGAAGTCATTGTGCAATATTAAGTCCACTGTGCAATATTAAGTCCACTTATATACACAAACTGTACATGATCATGTGAATATGTAAATAGACAAGGATAGTAGAGTTAAGCTTATTGTAAAATTGTTCATTTCGGGGGTTTAGTTGAGTATTGTTCATATCGGGGGTTTAGTTGATTAATAAAGACACTTATAAGTTAAGTTAAATGGGGTAGACATTATATAGAGCTATTGTATTTTATTTTTATTTTCTATATATCTTATATTGTTTTAATACTTTCTGTCTCTACTGGTCGGTTGCACATGTAACGAAAAGAATTTCCCCTTGGGGATAAATAAAAGTAATTCTGATTCTGATTCTGATTGATCTTCTTCTGAATAATATGTGATGGTGTGAATGTGTAGTCCTGACCCTCCACACAGCGGCAGCCGGCCTGCAGCACCCAGGCGTACATGTCCACTCGGGACTGGGACATGAGCTGGTCCCCCATCAGGTAGGTGTTGTGTGAGGAGGCGATGAAGTAGTTACACAGCGGCTGGTTCATGTCCTGAGTCACACTGTAGTGCTCCGGGTTAAAGATGTCTCCAGCCGGGCTGCGCATGTAGTTAGTGAAACCTGTGGACGACAGGTCAGCAAAGTCAGCACAAGAAGAGAAGAAAAGGCTCAGGACCTTTCAGCTGTGGCTCACATTTCATACCTCTTTTGCTGCAGCTAAAAAGTCTGACTGTGATACTGTTCAATGACATAGACATACTGTGTTATGATTAGGGCTGGGTACCCCTATTTTATTCCTGTATTAACCACAATAAAAAATAAATGAATGTTTCAAATGTCCATAGATTAAAAAATGATTTGAAGAGCAACTAGTTTTTTACCACCAATTTGTGTCAATGATAATCTTGCAGCCACAGCTGTGCACACAAATCTAACTCAAGAAAATAACACAATCAATCAATCTTTAGATGTTATTTTACAGTAAGTTTTTATACAGTACGTAAGATTGTTTTTAAAATGTCAAAAATAACTTTAGGATAGTTCCAGTTTGCCACTTATATATACTTATATAGTTAGTATTATATCTGAATCAAGGCCTTTAAAGCACAGAATGCACCATGTGGAACGGACTGATGTTTTACCATCAATTCCCAGGACTTCATGCTTCTGGTTCTCAGAACACGGCTCAAATTTGTTGATAATCTCTAGACAGTGGTCCTTGGTCACTTTGGTCATCTGAAAATACAGCACAAAGGTTAAAAAATAACAACAAAGTACAATACATTTACAATTTACAATACAATACATGCACAGGGCACCTATTGAAGTATCTGCTGTGAGAGACAGCTGTGAGAGATAACTGCAGAGCTAAGTGTTGATTCAATCACCTCTAGACTGTGGGGCCAAAAGGAAGAAGGCGTAATCATAATCATAATGATCAGGTCGTGTGACCACAAACAAAGAGAGGGTCAATGAAGAAACATTTGGGAGTGGATTTCCTTATCTGAAAGGGGGTTTGTCTCTTTTGAAGAAGCAGTTGTTCTACCTATATAAATAATAATTCTATGTAAAGATATGTTACACTAGAATCTGGGAGATCCTTTGGCCACAGTGGGACTCCCAGGCAACGCCGGCTGCTCTCTGTAATAAACTTCATTTAATGTATAGAAGCTAGAGTCCACAAGTCTTCTTCTACTAACTGAACTGCCCCAACCAAAACCTTCAGAAACCACACTATCCACAGTGTTGGGAAGTGACTGAAAATCTACAAGAAATATGTATTCAGAAAAATACAGAGTAACTGTATTCTGACATAGTGACTTTTAGTATTGGTGGTGTTGAAAATATAGTTACTTTTCTAAAATCAGAGGGATATATTGTGGTATTCACCTTATTCTGCCCCGCCCACTTTTGCAGTTTTTTGCACTTTTGTTGTAAACGCACTTCCGTTTGACGAGAACTCTGTTAAAGCTAATGATGAACGAGGGAAAAGTCTCACCGCTAAAATGTTACATAAAGTAGATTGATTTGTGTAAAATGTACAACACGAGCAACAACAAGTCAACAACAAGTCACAACGCTCCGATTTCCTGGTCAGTAAAACGGCTTTTTAGTCCATGTAGAACTTATTTTCTGTTGAGCTCGTCTGCTCCATGTGAACTAATACAACAGAAACAAGACGGCGGCGCGTAAGGCAACTTCCGGAATAAGGTGAATATGATCATGAAATTTAGGTTTCAAACTGCACCGAATTTGTGAGAAAAATAGAAAATGCAGCTACGTAATCTCTAATTTGTGATAAAGGTTCTCTTCTCTCTATCAGATAAATAAAAGCATAATAAACTGTGAGACAAAAACAAAAAGCTGTTTTAGTCATAAGTTAATTTAATAAGTTTAATTGTGTGTTTTCACATTATAGTATATTGTAGTATTCAGAACACAGTACTATGATTTGACCAAGTAATGAAATATCCTACCAAATACACTACAAAATACATTCACAGTATTCTCCCCAACACTGCCCTGCTGTACATTTCAGAACAGGTTTGTAGAGGTCCGAGCTACAGGGTTAATAGTTTTCCCCACAGTAGAACAGTTTGTTTTTGACATTCAAGTACTGCAGCCTTTGCAATTTGATTACCTTAAAAATCTGATTTAATTCTGATTTGACTGCGATGAGTTGTACAGCCTTTAGTACAGAGAGCTGTTTTGTGTCTGAGTGATCTCTCTTTATGACGCCAGTAAAGCGCGCACCATCACCACACCTCTACAGCAGGCGCAGAGCTTTATCCCCAGGACAAACTGCTGCCCGCCTCATTAACCCGTAGTGTTTTCAGGAGTGGTGTCGTTAGCCAGTCGATTCATGTAAAGCTCTGAGTCAGGCGCCCGTGTCCCTGCAGGGCCCGTTCACTTCTGCCCACAATTGTAAGCACTTCTTCAGCCACGAAACACTGCAGCTGCCCCTGACCTCCTCCATGAGAGAGCAAAACAATAAAGCCGTTATGGTTCCCAGGAGTGTGTAGCAGGGAGGGGGCAGGCCGACACACTCCGCATGCTTTTATGTGCAGTGCACCGACTCAGTTCTGCCGTTTACAGCACGAACAGATGTGTGCGGCCGTGTGGAGGACACCAGCAACTGTGTTTGAAGGGCCACTTCACCAGACAGAAGGATCTAAACTGACAAACACATATTCTAACGCAGATGTGAGCATGTGTTTACCTTCACTGAAAATATTTGTGAGAAAAGAAAATACATTTTAGGATGCAACAAATTGGAAAGAGAACTGTGCAGAACAATGGCGCTCACACAGGCGCTTTCCAAACACACAGGCTCTGTTACCTGTGGATGTGTAACAGTCACACTCACTTTCCCCATCGGGAGGCGACACTCCAGGTGCAGCCATCTCTGCTGCCAATGGTGCGTAAAGCTCCGTGTGCTGCTCCACGCGCCTCTCTTTCACTTAGCTCAGGTGTGCTTTAGATTGTGGAATGTCCACAGACAGCTTGCCAATTACAGCACGATTTATGTACACTTATTTTTCTGTTGCCTATAAGAAGGAAATGGAATAATTTTCCACATAGTGATTGGTTAAATGCACCTGACACTCACTTAGAGGCTAACAGAGACTGACTGATAGGAAAAGTGTTTGACCAGACAGCTGCATTAAAAACAGACATGGATTGCAGACTATATCACCCAAAAAGCAGAATGTCACTGGGATGAGACACATTTTATCACCACATCACCCAGCCCTACTGCACAGTACAGTAATATTACTTCAGTAACAATATCGGCACAGATACTGAACGACTGAATGGATCAGGTGTTGATTCCTTTTCTTCTGAGATGATACTGCAAATGAGCCATTTTGAGATATTTTTTGCCAAATTCAGTAAATATTTTTTAAACGTATTTTTTGGCATGTGATCAGAATTTACAGAATTCAGTCACTGAGTTTATTTTACAATGTTTTATTGTTGTAAAGTTACTGTAATGGGTATTCAAATAATGTTATTAGCGTAGTATTATGGTAGGGGCGGCCAAAGAGCCACATCACACATACGGCAGCCCATCCCTTCCACACACATGCGCATGCACAGCACGCACGTCCTGTGCTCAGGTTCAGTGTTTCCCCCAGGTTTACCTGTTGGGGTTGACCGTATGTGCACGCAGACTCGACCACAGCCCAGAAATACTGGCCTATAGGTTTATATTTCTTAGTAATCATAATTGAATTGCTTTTTTAAATGTCTGTGTTAATGTAATTCTACTTAAATGATTAGATGTCTTTAAAAAGCCTTATTTTGAGTCTGAGCTAGGACAGTTTTTGTCACGTGGTTCATGTCGTGGTCGTTGCTGCTGGATCCGTGGATTTCTTCGGGACCATAAATCATCACGGTCGGGTTAGAGTGGGTTTTAAGCAGGCTCGTCGTCTCGTACGTGCGTGGCGCACTTTAAGTGCGTCTTTGCATTTCGCGCCGTCTAACTTAATTTCCTGGTTCGGCGCGTTGCTCCGTCAATATGAAACTGATTTTAATAAAACAGGCAGCGTTTTGTAGCTGTTTAACACACAGATGAGTCCGTGCTGTTACTGTTCACTGTCCGTGATGATCTCAGTGTGAGCTCAGACCTGAGACCTGTGTCTGCATCACCCCCTGTGGGTGAGGCAGGGGTGAGAGAGAGAGAGAGAGGGAGAGCGGAGGAAAGACGCAAACTCCTAGTTTATCTTATTTAGTCTTGGGTTCATTTACATCAGAGAAACATAAGAGAAAATAATGTAGTAGTTTCTAATTACGTAGCGGTAATGAGACTCGTTTTATCGCTGCATAATTTGATTGACTTGGTGGGACAGCTGTGTTAATTGGTAGGAAAACACTGACGCAAAGAGCCACCCCTGTATTATGGTATTAACAACTCTTAATCTTTTTGTTCTGATAACATTATAAAGTAGTTAAAGGAGACATATTTTTACAGTATTTATTATTATACATCAGTACATCATAATTTTACATTTTCCTAATTGTAAACCGAAATGTTATTATATTGTATGATATTGTATAAGTTAGATTTTCAAAAATAAAATGCACACTTTAATTTACTAGTCAAATTGGCTTAGTAATAGAAACAGATCCATTTACTTCATAGCTCTTCATAGTGACATTTCACTATTTCTGAAAACAAAGCTATGTGACATTTTGGAACTGAAAATGTGTCACTCAGAGTCTTAATTTAATGTGTATGTAAATATATAATATGCAATATGTATTACAATAGCTTGAAAAGAATTACAGAATTGTAGATTGTAGAGTTTTTTTCTTTCAAGGTGAGACACTGCAGGTGAATAGGAAAAAAATCTTAAATTTAAAGATATTAATTTGAAACTTCTCCATTCATAAATGTGAAATCTAACTTATTCCATCAGCTTTTGCAACATGGATGTTGTCATGTTTTCATGTAGAAATAAGGCATCTTATGTGAAAAAACTGCCAAAAATACACATATTTGGGACATATAAAACTGAAAAATGGACATAAGTTTTAAATTTCCTGGTTCATTTGGTACACATATTAGTTACAAAAAATGTACAGAGGGGATTTTTGATTTCTTATTTAGTTTGCCTAGTTTGCCTGGTTAGCCTTGCTGAACTGGGGCAAATAATCCTAGCTCTGTTTTTAATGGCCTTTTTGAAACAAAACACTGCATTTAAACAAAGGAGTGCATTCGCAGTGATGGCAACAGGGATTTTGCATTGAAACTAATAACGCCTGCCACGATTATCAAACTTTATCGGAGTTTCAAACATTGTGAACATAAATATACAGTATATTATCGAGGGCAGAAGGCCGTCCGAGCATTTTATCGGACTGACAAAGCCCCGCCTCCACGACAGAAGTGGATTTCTGTAACTAAACAGGGCTGTGGTGAGTCAAGCCTCTCATTAATTATGCTATAAATATATGGTTTAGGTTTTTTTTGAACAAAGATTAAACCATCATCTCCTAACAATTCAAAATCTTAATTAAGATAGTGAATTGGCGATCAATCATTGATCTGTTAAGCGAGAGAGCTTTTCAGGCGTCTATTACATTGACATGAGAGCCTCTGTCCTCTACAACAGCTTCATGAGAGTGCAACATGTTTTCACTATTTTATCAAAATGGCGTAATTTTATTTAAACTACAATCAAAATAAATAATACCAGTAAATATTATATCTACAAGGTCCTACAATAAAGTACATTTCACGCAAACACTTTTTGATGATGTTAGAAGGAGGAAAGTGAATCAGGTTTGCAAATTTAGGGCACAATCGACACGATCTGAACTCTTTCAGAGCACACTGTTGACACAAAAGGCTCACTAATGTTTAATCTGATGAGTTTTTAAGATGTTTTGTTATTTATGGCTTCATTTAATGACAAAGATAAACCCCAAACCAAACATTTCAGTCTCATTGCTATCCCTAACCGCTGTAAAGTAATCACGTGGGTTCAGAGCCTCGTTTGCATCTTTTTCTTGTGCTGTGCAGCCCCACTGTTAATAATAATATATTTTATAATAATACTGTACTGTAGTACTGTACTCACCTGTACACACAGTATTCATTCCTGCCACACTCACAGTGAAGTGTTCTGACCAGCACACAATGGTCACTGTTACTCAAACACTCGCACTGCTGCTGATAATGCTTCAAATGTATTTCGTGATGGACACAAATAAAGCTAATGTGCAAATGATTTGGTGTGATGGGAATAAAATTAGGTCTATGTAAACTTTTGAACTGTTGAGGTATGAGGAGGATGATTATATGATTAGACATCAGCACAACGGTAATGAAAGCCGACAGAGTCAAACATGCAGATGATTCCACTGAAGTGCTGAACACGTGCCCACCTTCTGCTGCGTCTCCAGGAAGCGGGCCAGGTCCCCGGTGTCCAGGTGGTCCTTGTGGTTGCTGTATGACAGCAGCAGCAGGTACAGGTCTCTGCGGGTGGACATCATCTTGTAGAAGGAGCAGAACTCCTCAAAGTCCAGAGTGCCCTGGTTATCATCGGTGTCTGCCTCCTGCAACAGACACACAGTGGAATCAGCAGCAGTTTGGAAAAATAAATGAATGGTAATTATTTGAGCATCGCAATTTGTGATTTATGCTCAACAGCATTAAAGGTGCCCTATGTAACTGTTTGTGTCCATGGAGATGTTATTGTCACATTACAGAATATTAGTTATACGTGTAATATTGCTAATACTGAAACATAAATAATAAAGTTTTCGTCTCCATGGAGACAAATATGTTGATATACTATGGAACATTTAAAGCAAAGCAAAAACATCTGAATATATGAGATCTGAATTTATAAACTAATAATAATTTAAGTCGCTAGCTGTCCCCCTCCGACCTCACGGAATGTGACTTCTTCAGGAGAAGAACATCCCTCTTTTGGACCGTCCTGTGTGTTCCCCTGATCTAAATCCAACTGAGACCCTTTGGGGACAGACGGCACGGGACGTTTACACAAATGGAGCACAGTCCAGACAGAAGAGGTCCTTCATGAGGCAGTCTTCACCACTTGGAGAAATGTTCCTCTCACCTCCAGGAAACACTTGCATCAAGAGCCACAACCAATTTTTGAAGCGAACAACAATAACGGTGGAGCTACTCATTACGGAGTTCATGTTTGGGACTTTGATTTCTGTTTTGAGAGGGTTTGGGGGTAGTTTTTTGAGGTGTGGTCTGCCTCCCAATAAGAAGATCATGGATTTGAATCCCAGACCAGACCAACGTCACACGATCTCTGTGGGTGGAGTCTGCAGGTCCTCCCCGTGTTACTCCAGGTTCAGGTCCAATGACATGAATGTGTTAGGTCAAATGGCAACTCTAAAATTGCCCCGAGTGGGTGAATGTGAGAGTGAATGGTTGTGCAGTGTGTTCCCCGCCTAAGGCCCAAAGTCACTTAGATAGGCTCCAGTCACCCATAACCCCCAACGGGAACAAGCGGTCAAAAATGAGTGTAGTTTTCAATAAAATGTTTACTCCATTTAATTGTTTTTGTCTCACTCCTATTTCTTGTTGCATATTCAAGCTCTACTCTGAACCTCGTGATCATGAAAATGTGACTTTTGTCATTTATTCAACTGCTCTTATTATATTACTATTATGATATATTATTTTTTCCACCAAGATTGGAATGTTCAATCTGCTTTGCTTTTTTCTGTATCATATCAAAAGCTATGCATTGGGAAGGGAGGAATAGGACATACAATTGTTTTCTTAGTTTACAATTTACACTGTAAAGCTTTCCAGGAGCAACTGAGGCCATTCTTAAGGTGCACTATACACATTCTACTGGAGGCTACATTGAAACAAGCACACGTGTTCCTCAGTGTGGTATTAAATCCAGCTTAACCAGGACAAAACTGAGGTTTTAGTCATCGGTCCTGAGGCCCAGAGAGAGAGAAACTTTTATCCAAACTCCAAGCACAGTCTTTTAATCCATCATCAAAAGCTCACTTTTATTCCACACATCAAGAACATCACAAAAATAGGTTTTTATCACTTAAAGAACAGTCTGCCCCATTCTCTCTCGGGCCAACACAGAGACACTGATGCATGCTTTATCTCCAGACGTATAGACTACTTCTCTCTGCACAAAAAGAGTATTGCAGGTTTGCAATTATTACAAAACTCACATGTCACATGCAGCACGTGTCCTGACTAAGACAAGGGGGCGGGACCACATTACACCGGTTTTAAAATCACTGCATTGGCTCCCCGTGTGTTTCAGGATCGATTTTAAGGTTCTTTTACTGGTTTTTAAATGTCTTAATGGTCTTGGGCCTTCTTATCTTTCACAACTGCTTTTACCATATGAACCTCGCGGCCCCTGTGCTCCTTCTCGGGCCCCTGTGCTCCTCCTCGGGCCCCTGTGCTCCTCCTCGGGCCCCTGCGCTCCTCCTCGGGCCCCTGCGCTCCTCCTCGGGCCCCTGCGCTCCTCCTCGGGCCCCTGCGCTCCTTCTCGGGCCCCTGTGCTCCTCCTCGGGCCCCTGTGCTCCTCCTCGGGCCCCTGTGCTCCTCCTCGGGCCCCTGCGCTCCTCCTCGGGCCCCTGCGCTCCTCCTCGGGCCCCTGCGCTCCTCCTCGGGCCCCTGCGCTCCTCCTCGGGCAGCTGGCTGCTAGTCATTCCCAAAGTCAGGACACACACTCACGACGAGGCGTCTTTCCAGTACTACGGCCCTCGTCTGTGGAACGGCCTGAGGAGGAGCTCAGGGCCGCAGAGAACGTTCAGGTTTTTAAGAGCAGGCTCAAGACCCACCTTTTTAGCTTAGCTTTTGACTAATGTTTAATTTAATCAGTGCATTTAATATATTTATTTATCCTACTATCCTATGTACTTATTTAGTTTTACTCTATTTCTACCCAATTCTTGACTTATTTCTTCATATTTATCTATTCTTTTATCCATTTTAGACTCTTCAGTGTTTCCTCTGAGGGGCCCTGAGGGGATTCAGTGGTATTTTCTGCCTTTGCCATCAGACCACCAGTTCTGATGCAACGGACAAAAAAACATTCTCTTTTTGAACGTGGTGGGGTTGTTGAGCTGCATAAGCGGGGCCTCTCTCCATCTCTGCAGTAGGGACGCAGTAAGACAGCCATTTTGAATTACTTAAAAGATCCCGAGGATTATGAAACAAAAAAGTCAAGTGACGATCCTCGACCCAAACTAAGACTAGTGTCAATTGCAGCCCAATAATCACCAGACGCATCTGCCACTGAAGGTCTTCAAAAACAAAAAAACATTATCAAAGGCCTCCTTGAACGCTCTGACCCAGGGATTCACAAAACTGTATCAACTCATTCCATTGTAAAGAGGCCAGGGACAGGAGGGTTTACGGTCAGTGAGCTTTTTAATCGTTTAGAAAACAAAGGTGGGCCGGATTTGAGTCAGACAATCGTCCATCAAATTATAATTTACAATAATCCAACAATGCACTCAAGCAACAAGTAATAATACAATGCAGCTCACTTGTGGTTAGGGTTCGTGGGCTCCATCTAAGTCCAAGACCTGGTCCTGAACCAATGCTGCTGGTTTAGTCTCGTTTAGTCCTGTTCAGTGTTCACAGTGTTTGGGCCCCGTTTGGATGGGTTGATTTTATTTCATTGAAACTTGAAACTATTTTCTAACATGGTGATTGGAGCAAAAACATACATAGTATATAATATCTAAAAAAAAAAAACACAAACTAACTGTTTAATAAGGATGCAAAGAGAGCGGATTAAAAATAAAGCACAAGTGTATCTTATGAAGATATAAATGGATAATGGCCGTTGGTCTTAGAGATAAGTGGTTTGATCGATTGATATTACTGCACTTTTGCAATTTTAGAGACTGTTGACATTTTGTGATACACTAGAACCTAAACAAAGACCAGATTTTTCATAAAGTAATCTACTTAAAACAAATGCAGAACCCTGATTTCAATGTAAACGAGGGGTTAAAGATGCATTTCAGCACATTTCTGATCATACTGTCTGAGTATCATCATCATCGGGATAAACCTAAGATTTACCTGAAAAAGGGGTCTCAATATACACTATTTTAAATCTAAATGTGAACTATTGATGGAGAGTCCAAAAGTAATCCTAATGATCATGTGGAAAGAACATATAGAATCCAACTGTCAGCCCTACCAGCCTATGAGCACAACCTGTGTGTGTGTGTGTGTGTGTGTGTGTGTGTGTGTGTGTGTGTGTGTGTGTGTGTGTGTGTGTGTGTGTGTGTGTGTGTGTGTGTACTTGTGCACTTGAATCTGTGTGTGTGTGTGTGTGTGTGTGTGTGTGTGTGTGTGTGTCTGTGTGTGTGTGTGTGTGTGTGTGTGTGTGTGTGTGTGTGTGCATGTGTACGTGTGTGTGCGTGCGCGTGTGTGTGTGCATGTGTATGTGTGTGTGTACTTGAATCTAAGTGTGTATGTGCATGTGTACGTGTGTGTGTGTACTTGTGCACTTGAATCTTAGTGTGTGTGTGTGCGTGTGTATGTGTGTGTATGTACTTGTGCACTTGAGTCTAAGTGTGTGTGTGTGTGTGTGTGTGTGTGTGTGTGGGTGTGTGTGTGTGTCTTACAGATGTTGGCCAACAAAGTGGTCAGGATCAACACGTAGAGCCACAGATTAGCCTGCTCCATGGCCCCTCCTGTGGTGCCACTGGCCTGGTGCTAAGCCCCGCGGCCTGGACAGGAGGAGCATATGGTGGAGCAGGGCAGAGGCAGATGGTGAGGTGTGAAGGCGAGTGAGCACTACAGGACAGATCTGTGTGGACAGGAGCATTTAGAACTACGTGCAGCTTAGCCTACTTCAGGAGACGCTCCAACTGTCTCCTGTGGGCCACAACAGCCTGGGGTTAGGTCTGGCTGTTCCAAATGTGTAACCCTTGTGCTCTCTTCATTTGAGCAATGAACATTTTGTCAAAGAGCATTAATATCAGGAAAAAAATATATATATATTTTTATATTTTTGTATTATTTTTTAAATTGCATACATTGTATGTTAGCTGATGTTTTGGACCACCCATGAAAGTTTCACAGCGATAAAATAAAAACTCTAGATGGGGTCAAATGGACCCAAAGATGGCAGGAGGAGTAGTTGATGTTGATAACTGAATGTATAAGCTTGGGGTTTTTTTCAGTCCAAAACACATCCAAAACATTAAAGAAAACCTATTATGCTTTCTTGAATACTTAGGTGTAAATTATAACCTAATTTTACATTATGTGCACTGAAAACGGCAACATTTATCAAAAAAACACTTGGTAATACAAATGGGAGCATTGACTTCTTGTTAAAAATGCAGAATTGATCAATTCCGCCTCTTCATATCTGCATTTCCCCCCAGCAAGCTGTGGAGTTTATTCATTTGGAACTATGTGTATGACCAGGAGTCAACGTTTAAAAAAAATCAAACACAAGTTAAGTATACCGAAGTGGGCGGGTAAAGGGAGTAGGTGAACACGGACATTTTCTGAGAACTCAGATGTAGGATAAAACAGGATTGCTCAAACATGCATGAATAAATCTAATCTAAATATTGAGAGTAAACTATGGATAAGGGAACAGCATTATAAAATGTGTAAAAATTCAAAAAGTTAATTTTGCAATGTATCACATTATTATTATATTATTAACATTTGAGAGAAACCTAAGATGTGAACCGCTTATTAAAATCCAAAAATCTCATGCGTTGTAGAGGCCTATGCTATAAGTTTAGCAGGTTATACAGACAGTATACAATGTAAAGAGTTCTGTAAAACTTTTCCCACTCCTTGGACCACTTCTGGACAAATGAGGGATTACACGAGGACAATTCAAATGTGATCAATCTAGCAGCCATAACAGCCAACCTCTGAAGTCCCAGCCATGTACACCATCAGCATCACAACACAAATAATGCTCCCTGTTGTGTTCCATGACATAGGTGTTGCCTGGGTCTGGTCTCAGGGGGAGGACATGCCACATTCAGCGCACACAGCCTTTACAGCTCATCAGCGGCAGGGCATCAGGTGCTATTCAACAGGATATTGAACCCATAGCCACCGAAAGAATTTTGAGCGTTGTCTCTGTGTCCTCCCTGTTTAAACTGTAAAGTGTACGAAAAGCTGGAGGTGTGGCATTACCTTGAACATCTGCTTGACCTTCTGTCGCGGGAGGTTGACGTTGAGTTTGTGGAGAAGCTGGAGGACCTCGCTGATGCTCAGGCTGCCATCTCCATTCTTGTCTGCCTCGGTGAAGGTCTGCTTCAGCCACGTAACACATGGTCAAGGAACACACACCATGAGTCATCAAGACACATTACATCAGAACCTTCGTTATCATTTGTGAATTTGTGGTCATTTTCAGATATTGCATTTTTCATCTGAACTGCTAAAGTACTTTTCATCTCAATAAAATTATGATTGAATAGACACAAGATACAACCATCACTAGATGTTTGACTGGGTGATAACATCATACCATCTATACTTGTAATATACAATTGTGACGCCTCTGAGTGAAAAAAAAAGTTAGTTGCAACTCCAATACCAATGCTGACAACATTGCAGTATTTATGGACTTATATTAATCACAAATGGTTTATTTAACTTGGATTTCACACTAAGGTGAACGGGTGACGTCAGCAACTTTACAACGAGAATCTTTATTTTAGGAGTGGCTTACCCATGATGCTTTCATTCAATGGTGTTCGGTGCAAAGACCTCTCGCTGTAATGCACTGTGGGCTATAATGACCAATAGATCCATAATTATGACCCATCCAGTTGAGAAAATTTTTTTGTCATAATATGACGTGCCGAGAGAAGTAACCAATGTGTTTCTTTTGAGTGAAATGTATACGTTTTGAACATTTGTGAGCTGGTTTCTTTCCAGGCTTTGACTTTTAAAAAACAAAGAGTAAGAATCCTAAGCACTTTATTTTTATGATGTATGTTGCTGTCACCTTTGAAAACAAGATTTTGATGTCAATGGGCCTCCAACCTGGTTAAAGTACAGTAATAATAATTCTAGGTGTATATCAACAGTGCAGTGGAAGGATATTGGTCACGTGTGCGCTGCCTCTTGGCCAGGCTGTCCTCGTCGCTGATCCCGGCCATCAGGTACTTGAGGCCGGTGATCCAGGTGCGTGCGTCCTCCGCGGTGCCACACACCAGGTCCAGGCTCTCCACATGCTCCCCGTGGTACAGGCTGAAGCAGCAGTTTGGGTCGAAGCTGCCCTCAGAGTAACGCTGGAAGATCTCTGACTGTTTCCCCTCACAGACCTCCCGCAGAGAGTCGATGGAGACTGCATAAAGAGCAGCAAGGAATGTCACCTGAGCTTCAGCAACGTCAGACTTGTCAACCCAATTAATAAAGGCTTTTTAAAATTATATACGATTATATACAAAATAAATATTTGTGTACATGTACAGTATCTGGTGCTGTTGAAACTGTAATTGGAGTCCATTTCCAAAGAAATTTGCTGCTCCAAATTTTCTTTCAAAAAGTTATGGACCCATTTCACATAAACAGATACATTTTCAGAAAACCATTACATCTAATTAACTTAATAAGTAAGTAATTCCTCCAAGGAAAAAAAATGCACATTAAAATGTGAAACTAAAATGTGACTGCTTAACCAATAGAAAAATCATGATGTCACACCACTCAGATTGTGTTGTTGTGATTCTGCTTACTCTGACAGCTCCACTGTACGGCATGAAGCAGCTGTAGTATAAGCACATAAATCGTGATAAACGACTCACTTTTGGCCTTCTCGCTCTTGCGCGATGGCCTCCAGCGGATGCAGGACTTGTGCTCGTCCAGGAAGTAGAAGCGCACCAGGCCCTTGGAGCCTCCACGCAGCTTCACCATCTGGGTGCCCATCTGCATGGAGCTCATGCACTTCTCCACTGTGTACAAACAGGGGGAGGGGAGGGGAGGGAGGGGGGGGGAGAGGAGAGAGAGGAGTTAAAAGTGTGTCAGAGGAACCATTGGAGCAGCGCGTCACTCCACACTGCACATGTCAGAGCAGACAGAGCAGACAGCAGAGCAGCTCAAGCACAACACATGTTTACTCACACTTCACAACAGAGCAGTACAGAGCGGCAGAGAGGCGCCATCGTCCCACTGAGGGGCGGGACACCCATAATAACCTGACAATATGTCACAAATATGTTCATGTGTTAATACTGTTTTGGAGTCTGAACAGTCCTGATAACAATGAACTGATAACTAAATAATAAAATTATAAGATAATTATTACAATAATCAACCTCACAATTGCTCGATTAACCTGTGACCGCTCTTATTTAGACTCAATAAGGAGAATTATGTATAAAATCAGCCTCATCATTTTAAAAGTAGAACGTTTTTAAAGTAGCTTGTTGTTATTGTGATATATTGGCCCATCGAGGCAACTGTTGTTGTGATTTTGGGCACTACAAAAATAAATTGAATTGAAATATTTAGTTTCTAGGGTTAATGATTATTGGTTTAGGTTAGCCAATATTGTGATATTGATACTTTTGTGATATATTGTGCATCCCTACTTGTTTTCATTGCATCCACAGCACTTTTCATAGTCAATGTAACATAGAACATCAGCGAAAACAGCTGTCAGTTATGCACATGCGCACGCACACAAAGACAGTGCTACTACATCAGGGTTAGACTCAAAATCTATGCAACATATCATGACGGTAATGAACGTATCAATACAGAGGTCTATAACGTGATACTTTCAAACATCATAAAATCATTCCATTCCTCACTAAACCTGCTGACAACAGCATTAAGGCTGAATCTGCCGAGCTGGAAAAGTGCTCACAGGCAAAACGTATTCTGATATCAAAGGCTCTGAACATCAAATACCAATGCATTTTGGTACTCAATGCATCACTGGTCGCTCATTCCTTGAGGGCCAGATTCTTCTGAGGTCTATGGCCTGGACAGAATACAGGATCACACAAAATATTCTCAATACCAGATCGGTTTCAAAAAGGGACGAAATAACTACTGCTGCATTAGATTTTTGTGGGAAAATGCTTTACCAATATTGCTCACTCAGACAGATATTTTGATTTGATCCTCCCTTTAAGTACCCTATGCCCTGCTCTACATAATCAAAATATCATTTCAGTAAACACCAGTTTTAAGGGATATCCATGTATCAAGATATGTAATGTTACATATCATATTGTGTTGTGGGGTACTAGGTGTATGGATGTGAGAAGAAAAAAATGCAGCACTCGAAACAAACACGTATGAAATTTTCATGAGGGAATTCATTGGAACATGGTTTCACCACCATCAGCCACATCGGAGCACATTACCACATCGCACATGTGCCTGTGGATGTTTTAAGACCTTATTACCAGGAGGGATTCTGCTGCTTTTCTAAACCATCCTGATTTCACTTTCGGACAGCACTGTATATTTAACAAGTAAAACATACAAACATAGATTCTCCACTGCTTCTACTGGTTGATATTTGTATGTATAAAACAATAATAATATTTTTTTAGAAAAGAAGTACATTGGGTGAAAATGGGTGAAGTAAATTTAAAATAAATCATTTGGGGAAAATAACAAACTCAATATATCAGCAAAAAGAGCAGCAGAGCTTATTGGCTATTGGCGTCTTGGGATTCTAAACAATCAACATCGTTATGAGAAATAACATACGGGTCAATTTCTATTCAAGACATCCAACAACAATCAGGTATCATCATTGTATCATTGTATCATATCATTGTAAGTAAACATTTGTGAAGTGCTTTTCACAGACCGAGGTCACACAGTGCTTCACAAGCAACAGTAAAACACAATAAGTACAACATAACATACAATAGATTGCAATAAAAATATGTAAAGTGATAAAAATACTTGCTCATCATTGGACAGGATAGAATCTACCGCATCTACCCTCCCCTCCATTTGCTATTTTGCACATAGTAAATGTCTACACAGTGAAATGAACCTTTAATGCAAAGCACATGTATGAGCACTGCCTATGGACCTTCTCAGCACTGATGTGCAGCACACTGACCATGTGTTTAATTGTTTTCCCCGGTCCACACAGGCCCTGTAAAGGCATGTAGGTCAGGAGCCCATCAGGAGCTCGTCACACCAAGGCTAATCCTGGGGCCATATGTGTCCACCACGCCCAGGTGAGGAGCACAGATGGCTCCACGCTCAGCTGCTGGACAGGGGATAAACCCAAAATCACAACAAGGGCTGTGGAGCTGCTCACTCTACCTCAGAAGAAGGAGGTCCATAAACACACATTAAGCTTTGCTAAGTTCTACACAGCTGTCTGAGCAGTCTGCTGGCTCACTCTGCACAGGAGTACGACTGTATAAGGTGGGAGTGGAAACAAGCAAAGCATTAGGGCTGGCCGATTTGGTGAAAAAATATATATTCACATTATACTTTCGTTGTTCCTTCAAGTCTGAACTCTTCTCCAAACCACGAGCTAATGACAGAGGAATGGGCGTGGTCACTCACAACTGGACATTTATTCAGTTAGTATATGGTTATTAAGCTACCTGTGTTTCAAAACTTGACCACAACAAATCCAGATCCAAAACAAGAATCAAATTCAGAAAATCCTAACAAAACATTTTTTTAAGCATTCTCAGCAATATTTGTTGATCTTGTGTAATGGATATTGAGTCAGCTAGCATTTTGAGGTCTATTTTACTATTTTGATATCGAATAGAATAATTGCAACTGTCTTGCTGGTTGCTATTAAAAAAGCACCAAAACATCTACCTAACAGGGCTGTCGATGATGAAGGCTGACCAGCTCTTACCCATGTAACCCAGTCTCCATTTGGAAGTCACGGCGCTGCAGGGGAATTTTTGCTGAACCTGCCCCTGACTGCGCTGCTCCACAGAGGGAAGGGCCTGCTTTGGCTGGGACCGCTTCAGAATGTCCTCAATGGCTTCTTTGAGCTGGTCCTTCTTGGGCTGGACCTCCTTGGGCTGGACCTCCTTGGGCTGGACCTCCTTGGGCTGGACCTCCTTGGGCTGGACCTCCTTGGGCTGGACCTCCTTGGGCTGGACCTCCTTGGGCTGGTCCTCCTTGGGCTGGTCCTCCTTGGGCTGGTCCTCCTTGGGCTGGTCCTCCTTGGGCTTTCCGCATCTGCTCTGCTCCTCTTTGGGGCTTTGGAGAACTTTCTGGCGGCCCTTGCTCCGGTCCAGACTAAATGCCCCTTTTGCTTGGGGTCCAGGTTTGTCTGCTGTGGCTGTGGAATACTTTAACGTCTGGGACAAACGGCTGCTCTTTCGAGATGACATTTCTGAATAACTTCCGACCAAACACAAATTAGTTTGAACTCCTCAAGATCAACAGCGGTTTCAGTCTCCAAAGTTCTTCTGATGAAAAGGTTCCAAAGTAGTTAGGATAGCTCTTGAGCGGACTCCATCCCCTCTGGGTGGTTCCGGGTCGTTGCAGGTGCGAGTGTTGGCTTGAATGGACACACAGTCTGGAGTGTGGGAGACGTGCAGGAGGTGTGCAGCCTTAATCCTCTGTGGCTCTAATCCGCATTTAGAGATTTACTGTTGAAAGAGAGCGCACACACAGGGACCACCACACTCACAAACATCAGGTCATTTACACACCTTTACTGCTTTTTAGAACATTTCAAATCAATCCAACTCTCTGGGTTAGGGTTGGAGTTAGTGACAATCTGCTCTTTTTGTGAAATTGTGGTAAAATTCATTCAAAAATCAACAAAAACGTGCCTACAAACAACAACAAACGCGGCTCAGTGCATCACAACATGACTAAAACTAAACAAAAACCGACAAAGACCCAACTAAAAGTGTTTAAAGGTGACAAACACAACTGAATATGACAAAAATTCGACTAAAAGCGAGAAAAAGACGACTAAAAATGACATAGACGCAACGGAAAGTGACAAAAACGTGACTAAAAGTGTCAAAATTGTGTTTACAATGTGAATCTGAACAGAATACTATTATTAAAACATAAATCGCAAATCTAATCACAATCGCACTGGTCAGAAATATTACAATTAGATATTACAATAGAAAAATACAAAGTGAACATGAATCTTGATTAAAATTGAAATGATCTGGCCCCAAGAAAATCATGATATAAACTTAATGGTGACACCACTTGGCCAGGTTACAGGTCAGATCTGTGGGGGGCAATTTTGTATAACACATATCATACAAAAGGTAACCCAAAGTGCTTTACAATCATAAAACCAAATTAAAAACACAATACAAATCACAAGATAGATAAGATGAGGATAAATAAATACAATAAAATGCGTTTAAAACAGTAAAACGGAGATAAAATCCCCTTAAATATGCACAGATTAACAGAACACGTTTAAGCCTAGATTGACTCTCTCAGGACCTCAGGGAGACCGTTCCGGGTTTTAGCTCCATAAAACAGAATGCTGGCGCCCCATGTTTAGACCAGACTCTGGCACCAGCAGGAGGCCAGTCCCTGAGGTCCTCAGAGTCCAAGATGGTTCATCTGTCACATACAGCAACAAAATACCCGTAATAGAATAAATGCACACTAGATAAATTCAACAGCAGACTACGGAACATTCTAGAAATAGAAGTCTTTTTATCAGCAGTCCTCTGCTGTAAAATTTACATAGTGCGCCTTTAAAAATGACCATCCTGACAGATAGTGGTCACATGGATCTATAGAGCTTAAGTCTTTACTATGTGCACGTCCACTGTCCCAGCAACGCACCAGGCTCCAACAAGCTCCACCAAACTCTGTCAAGCTCCAGTAAGCTCTAACATACTCCAACAAACTCCATCAAGCTCCAACAAGCTCCACCAAACTCTGTCAAGCTCCAGTAAGCTCTAACATACTCCAACAAACTCCATCAAGCTCCACCAAACTCCAACAAGCTCCACCAAACTCTGTCAAGCTCCAGTAAGCTCTAACATACTCCAACAAACTCCATCAAGCTCCACCAAACTCCAACAAGCTCCACCAAACTCTGTCAAGCTCCAGTAAGCTCTAACATACTCCAACAAACTCCATCAAGCTCCACCAAACTCCAACAAGCTCCACCAAACTCCAACAAGCTCCAGTAAGCTCTAACATACTCCAACAAACTCCATCAAGCTCCAACAAGCTCCAACAAGCTCCAACAAGCTCCACAAAACTCTATCAAACTCTATCAAACTCCACCAAATTCCATCAAACTCTATCAAGCTCCCCCAAACTCCTCCAGGCTCCTCCAGGCTGGAGCCAAGCTCCAACATGCGCCTCATGGTGGAACCAGCTCTGTCATTAAACATGACCAACTCACCAGAGCAAATTGCCTCCCAAAATTACAGTCACTCCCTGATACTATACTTGAGATGGAGATCGATACATGTTATGCCTTACAGAAGAACATTAGGATCAACATTCCCACGGGAAGAAGCAGGAGGATCCTCCAGACCTACAGTCCAGTCAAGTTTGTGGAGATGCAAGTTCACTCACTGTGAGGACATGGTTTTTCTACGTATTTCAGTGCAATAAAGACGTTTTATTTATTTTTTAATTATTATTATTATTTTTTTTTTACATGCATTTATTTTAACCTATTATTTGACTAAAAACGTACTGGGGTATCTGCTACTAGAAATTTTGAGATAGTGGGTTATTTTATAACTGATATTGTGACAGCTCACGTGTGTGTCTTTAATATATTTAAACTAATCTAAACCGTGCATTTAATATCATACTATAATTGTATTTGAAATGATGACAACTCTCTAATTCCTCACTTGACAAGACTGTGATGACAATAACATGAACCGCGAGAACAGCACGTGGATGAAGTAATCGCAGCTGAACAGACTCATGACAGGCGGAGCGGCTCACCGTGGCCCCGGGGCTTGCCTTTGCCTTTGGCGCGTTTTCCCGGCAGATACTTCCCGATGCTGCCCTTGTACCGGTTCGGCCTGCTGGCCCTCTTCTGCGCCGTGGTCCATGTCCCGTAAAGGAGGATTTTGGCCAGGCTGTCATGGAGGAACCAGAGGCACAGCGACTCCTGAGAGTGAGTGCGATGCGGCATGCTCACATTGCCGCTCCAGTAGTCATTCACACCGGGCAGACTTGAGCTAAACGGCCGCAGAAACCTTGATCCAGACCCGGTGCTTTTCTTGCAGTAGTTCCACAGAGGGGTGTAAACGGGACTCATTAGTTACACAGCTGGACCACGGCCACTCGCACGCCCGCACCTTTCGCGTGCACGCCCACTGCCTCCGCGTGCACGCCCGCACCATTCGCGTGCACGCCCACTAGGGTTGCCAACCCATGGAAACGTATATAAGGAACAGGGAAGCAGCCGGTGTACGAATCAGTCAAATCAGAAGCAAGAAAATGTTAATGCATGATTTATAAGTTGCGTGTGTAAATTCTTAACCAATTTTAAAGGCAACATATTCAACAAAAACAACTTTTACGAGCTCTTAACCTGGTTACAACGGGTTTTCCTCAACATTGGTTCACTCAAAGTCGTATTTTGATCCATGCTTGTCAAGTAAACCTCCACTGCCCAGCAACTGATGCTGGAGTGCTCAGAAAATTCCAGTTTTCACCTACCCCCTACACCTTCCCGCAGGTCACGTGACTCTGACGTCAGGGAGTTTGACACGTATTTATGGACTAATTGCTTGCTACAGTGGAATGCCACTATGAAGAGTCACGGTATTGTGGTTTTGCATTCCTTGTTTTATGTTTTATTTTCATTATTATTGACTATGAGTAGAGTACTTAACATATTGCAGCTGCTAGGTGCACAATTGCTTTGTCGCCACAAAAAAATGATAAGGGAAAGTTACTTTTTACAGCTTTACAGAAAGTTGAAAGTGCATTTACATTTACATTTTGATTTGAGAGCTGCTGCCGCTGCTGTGAAGAAGAAGAAGAAGGACGAGTCCTTACAAATATTGGTATAAAGTTGATCAAAAGTTCCACTTCTTGGGTTCTTGGGTGACCACCTGTAGTACAAGTTTTGCAGTGTGGTGGCACATGGTGGAACCAACACATCATTTATGCACTTTAATCTTCTTTGTCCCCGTTGGGACAAAAGGCAAGGAGTTTTAAGTTTATAGATAAATGCTATTACATGTCATTCTGTTTTTATCAACCATAACGCACAGAGAGATTGGAAAAGCGGCAGCTCATAATAACATTACAACTAAAAAGCTAGAACGACCAAAAAGTGATACCTTTTTCTCACTAACAGGTGGTCTGACAACACCCCCTGTGCTGTGTGTGACCTGTGTTTTTGCTTCCTGTGCCTCGGATAAGGACAAAGCCTAAAAGGCAGTGGGCCAGAGAGTCTCTCTGCTTTCATTTTTGAGAACACAAATCGAAAAAACATTGATGGCTGTCCACCAAACAGGCCCTCAGGGGCCTTAAAGCACCTGCACATGTGTGATGGAATGTTTAAGGTGCACTTTACAGCAAACAGACCGCTGTGTGAATTCCTCCTCGGGCAGTACTATCCCCATTTATTTTGTCGGAATATGATGTTATTTCCTTGAATTGTAAATGAGGAGAGGAGCAGACGCCAGGCAGGAGTACAGCACATGATGATGATGATGATGATGTGCATGCCCTGTGCGCTGTCCGTGGTGCTGAACTGTGCTGCCTTTTATTTACGTGAATGTGCTTTAAAGTTACATGGTTAATAATGTATTTAATTTGAATTACAAGTACTGCTGCAAAAATTGTAAGTAAAAGCAAAAAGTAAAAAACACAAGTGAAAAACACTACTCACTACCCGTTACTAGTTCATTTGTATGTAATTTTAATCGCGTTTTACAGCAGTCTTTCACACAAAACATGATTAATTAAACAGATTAAAGCTGAATGAAGTCGATGCAATTCCCAGATTCTCTGAGCTGTGGCCAATCAGAGCAGGCGGTGCAGGGCTTTCATGAGAGTTGGAGAATGTAGAAAGGAGCTTGTATAGTACGCAGTGTCTAGTAGTTAAAGGTACAATTATGTGGTTATATACTCATCACATGGTAAAAATCTAAAACAACAACAAAAAACAACTTAAAATCTACTCATTTACATTGATGTGAGTATTTGTAATTAGTTACTTTTCTGTCGTGGTTTTAGCCGACATTCCTTACAATGTCATATTTTTAGAATGTGCTTTTTCTTTCCTCAAATAATGAACTTGGTCATTTTTATTAATTATAAGACAAACTTTCCCTTGTCCATTAACCCGCTGTATAGATTACAGAAGATAAGACATAAGTTTGTGACAATTGTAAAGCATAGACTACAATGACAGAAGGCTGATGGTTTGATCCCTGCCTCCACCCCTGTGGTCATTGTGTCCCTCAGCAAGACACGTTATCCACCATGCGCCCATTGGAGGAAAACAATGAAAGGACAGAAGGCTATGTGACCAGTGATCACTGAAGAGGGAAGAAAAGTCAAAAGCCAGTTTTAGTTCAATTGCGAGAAAAAAATGTTCACTAAATGTGCTTCACACAAACAGACAGACTATTCATGACTAAATTCTATTAGATTTCAATTCAATTCCATTCAATTCAATCTCTAATAGAGTCAGATACAGTGCAGTTGTCTTTGATGATCAGAGAACAAAAAGGAATCTACGGTGTGCATTATCTGGAATGGATTAAATCATAAAATCACAAGAGATATGGTGGAACAGCTGGATGCAAAGCAGATTTTAGATCACCAGCAGCTTTAGTATTCGGTCTGTTTCCATGGTAACAGAGAGAAGGGCGTCTTCTTGAGACTCTGCCACACGTTTTACATATCTTCAGCTGACAATCTCATGACTGAAAAGGTCTGGTGAGACCACGTCTATTGTTATTAAAGCAAATGCACAGTTGAATAGATGTTAAGTGCCAATTACTTTACAGAGCATATGGTACAATCGTGCTGTTGTTGCAGAGGGCGCTCCGTGCACAGTACGTTTAGTTTGGCTTAAAGACATACTTTCTACCTGTACCTCCAGGATTTGGTGGTTTCAGTTGGTTTGATCATCAACATTTACCCGCATTTATAAACTATTTAACACCTCACTCATTTATCTTTTTCCTCTGAAGTGTCTTTGGGTGAAATTACAGTTCTAAGCCACGTGGAGCTCATCCAGTCTGAGTGTGACCCAGATTCGGTCACTCGGGTCTGGACACACTCAGGAGGATTTACTGTGGTCTTCTCCAGGCTCTTAAAGCTCCAGATGAGAGGGAAATCTAGTCCCATTATCCCCGGCAAAATCCACAAAGGAAAACATGTGCTGACCACCCACTGCACCGGTCAGCGACTTCAGAAGCAGTCAGAATGAGAGAGAGGCAAACCAGACTGGTGTCAGAGCGAAGGCCAGAGGATGAGGCTGAGGGAGCTGCTTAAAACTGAGCTGGAGGGCGGGTCAGGAGGCTGGGGTTGAATCTGCATGCATGGGCTGCAAAGTACAGTTGCCATAGCAATTAAGAATTCAAAACTAAATATTATACATATCTTTTGAATGGGCAAAAGTCCTCTGGATAAACAAGATAGATAAGATGAGGATAAACCTTTAAACACAAATCTGAAACCCATGGTTGTGTTCATGTGACGTCACAACATTCGAATCCTCAAAGTTTAAAGGTGAGCTGGAAGACAATTCAGTTGAAGTTCTCTAATGGAATTTGTTTAATTTTACAGTTTAAATAGTCTTTTCACACAGTTGTTTTGTTGTTTGAGATCCTAATATTAATCAAGCTTTATTTCAGACTCAAAAAGGTCCAAATAAAACATTTAAAAACAGACAAAAGAGAAAACAACAAACACTTCAAAAATCATTCCCATAAGAGTCCATAAAAGCAGTTTCTCCAGTGCCTCCGGAGTTCAGAGTTGAATCTAACAGCACTCTGCTCAGGCTTTGTTAAAACGTTTATAATTTAATTTGTGAGTCCTCAAGGCCCTTCATAAATGTGTACACAAGGTTTCAGCTTCCTGTATATAATGTTAACAGCACCACAAGCGGGCTGTATTGAGTGGTGTGCAGTGAGCTTTGAGAAAACGTACTTTTACATTATTCGTGCACATTTACGTGCCAGCATATTCACTTGTGCATACAATTTACAACACAGTTTCTGAAAGTCATCATCCTTTATTATTTGAAGAGCTTTTGACACCGTGAATGTCTTCAGTCGTCAAAGAGTGTCTTTAGCCGACTACAACCCAAGAGATTGTTGATTTGTTGACCTGGTTTATGGTTCAAACTGTATCTCTGTAGTTACTGGGCCTATCCACATGAAATAAAAACTGTCAGAGTTCATCTTGTCTGTCAGCACAAACATATTAATGGAAACACCTTTTTTCACAATAGCTTTGGAAGTGGTGCCATTATTCAACCCTGAAGATGTGAATGTTGTCTGTTAAAAGAACTTCAAACCATGGACTGAAGAAGTTTGTGGAGCTCATCCCAAACTAAAAATGAGATGGTTCAACATTTTTAACAGTAAATCTCACATAGAGAAATTTTGACTCATATTGTAGAGTGTGACCACATCTTCTTCTCTTTTTATCTCCATCTGAAAATATGCCATTTAATATTAGACTGTCATGAACATAACCCTGAACCCTGTACTGATAAAATGGTAAATGGTCACATTTATATAGCGCTTTTCTACCTTTTTTAAGGCACTCAAAGCGCTTTACATCAAGGAACCAGTCACCCATCCACTCACACATTCATACACCAGTGTACGCAGACACTGGGGGCGAGGTGGGTTAAGTGTCCTGCCCAAGGACACAACGGCATTATTCATCTGAAGGAGCTGAAATCGCACCACCAACCTGCGGGTCAGAGGATCTGACCACTCAACTACTCCATGTCTGGAGTGGGATTCGAACCGCCGACCTTCGGATCAGAAGGCGCCCACTCTACCTACTGTGCTACTGCCGCCCCAAAATCTGTACAAAGGGGTCCAAAATCCCATGTTTTTATTTATTGCCACTGAATTAGGGCTGGGCGATATGGTAAACAATTATTATCATGATTTTCTTGGGGCCAGATCATGATTTCGATTTTATCACGATTCATGTTCACTTTGTATTTTTCTGTTGCCTTTAATAGAGCTGCACGGTCTGACCAGTGCGATTGTGATTAGATTTGAGATTTATGGTTTAACAATAGGATTCTGTACAAATTCACATTAAACACAATTTTTAGTCTCGTTTTTGCCACGTTCAGTTGTGTTTGTCATATTCAGTCACTTTTAGTCACGTTGGTGCACAGAGTCACATTTGTTGTTTCTGTTTTTCTTCTTTTTTTTCCACGCTTTTGGCCGTGCTTTTGTGGCTTGTCTCAGAACAGAACAAGCAACACATTTTGTTGTTTTTGGAAGAAATTATTGCACTTCAAAACCTGTAGCCTTTGCAATTTGCTAAATGCATCCATTAAAATTACGGTTTTGTGTGGATTTGGTTTAATTGTGCAGCCCTGGCCTTTAAGAGGTGAATAAAGAGGCTTCAGAGGCTAAACAACAGGAGAAAAAGTGTGTTTGAAACAGTCAATCAGGACACGGCAATTGCACAATAGCAGATTGTCAAAGGGGCGAGATTAGATTAGATTCGATTTTTATCACCGTATCACCCAACCCTACACTGAATGTTAAACTAAATTTTTTTATGAATTAATTAATTATTGGATTTATGTAGAGCCTTTCACATTTAATTGTGATTAAATTAACTTTAAACTAAAAAAAATTGTAAGAAGGCAAGATACGTACAGTTAATATGAGTGGAGCCCAGTATCAAATCATGTGTAAAGGATGCATACTATTTCAAACTGGGACACATGTTTTATATAATACACAAAACCACACACTTATATAAATAATGATGAATAACACACACATTTCAAGATACTCAAAGACGCTTTACATGGGGGAGACAAACATAGACAAACAATGAAGATAAAGTTATTGAAAGGCGTTGAAGAGAAGGGTTTTCTGTGATTTTGTAGAAGATGGTGAGCGTGGATGAGTGTTTGGACAGGGAGCTGCAGAGTGTGGGGGCTCCAGAGAAGACTGTCCCCCCAGGTTAGATGTTTGTCCTGGATGTGAAAATTACCACTCAGTTTTAATGGATTCCTCCAAACAATATGCACTGCGGTGTTAACCCTTAAACCAGGGCTATTCAACTTAAGGCCTGGGGGCCAAATCAGGCCCTCTAAGTGATATGATCTGGCCCTCAACCCATCTTCAAAAATATAGAAAATATTTTATCTCTTGTTATTGGTCCTGGTGTGACGAAAGACTTGCTCCCGGGTGTTTGATTGACAGGCAGAGTAGCCAATTAGAAGTTAGCCAAGTCAAGTTTGGTTGACAGCGTTACGCGTTTGCTAAGTTTTTAGTTGTGGTAAAGAGCATCGTCCAGACCGTGTGGTTGCCAGTCTGTGTGCATAATAAAAAAGTGAGTAGTGGTTGGATTTAAGCACACATTCCTCCACATTTGGTCACTCGCCCTAACCCTGACGCTAAGCGCTAACTGCATTAGTGATGATGGAGCCGTTCTACAGCCGTGTGAATTTGTTATTTTTGTTGTATTTAGATCTGTTTGTAATTTATATTCTCCTTTGTTTATGTTGCAGAACCACATACACCCACACACACATCCAAACCCACACCCACATCCAAACCCACACACACATCCAAACCCACACGCAATCACCAAACCATCAATGTTCAAATAAATATTATTAATAAATACAAAACCCTGGATCATTTCTCATCGTACATTCTTACCGATGTCCCCTGGCGGTCACAACCTGCATAAGCCACATAATCAGAGCTCTCCCCAAAACACCTGGTTTAGTCCTGGTTTAGACCTGGTTTAGTCCTGGTTTAGTCCTGGTTTAGTCCTGGTTTAGTCCTGGTTTAGTCCTGGTTTAGTCCTGGTTTAGTTCTGGTTTAGACCTGGTTTAGTCCTGGTTTAGACCTGGTTTAGACCTGGTTTAGTCCTGGTTTAGTCCTGGTTTAGACCTGGTTTAGTCCTGGTTTAGACCTGGTTTAGTCCTGGTTTAGACCTGGTTTAGTCCTGGTTTAGTCCTGGTTTAGTTCTGGTTTAGACCTGGTTTAGTCCTGGTTTAGTTCTGGTTTAGACCTGGTTTAGTCCTGGTTTAGACCTGGTTTAGACCTGGTTTAGTCCTGGTTTAGTCCTGGTTTAGACCTGGTTTAGTCCTGGTTTAGACCTGGTTTAGTCCTGGTTTAGACCTGGTTTAGTCCTATTTAGTCCTGGTTTAGTCCTGGTTTAGACCTGGTTTAGTTCTGGTTTAGTCCTGGTTTGGTCCTGGTTTTGCCCTGGTTTAGTCCTGGTTTAGTCCTGGTTTAGTCCTGGTTTAGTCCTGGTTTAGACCTGATTTAGTCCTGGTTTAGTCCTGGTTTAGTCCTGGTTTAGACCTGGTTTAGACCTGGTTTAGTCCTGGTTTGGTCCTGGTTTAGACCTGGTTTAGTTCTGGTTTAGTCCTGGGTAAGTTCTGCAGATGTTAAAGTCTTTTGTGTTTCACAGTTGGACATATTTCTGGCCCCGAGGACAAAACCATCTGAAAAATCTGATAAAGTTGAATAACCCTGCCCTAAACGGCTGGAGACAGAGCACAAAGAAGATTCAGACTCCATCCCACATCTTCTCTTTTCTCTGTCTGTCCCTAAACGCAGTCAGTTCTGTTCAAACGCACAGGATTGAGATGAAACGTTGAATGTGCTAGTTCCTGCGCTCAGCTAGAGTTATCCTCCTCTGCCTCATTAGGAGCACGCGCAGCAGTAAATAGCGCCGTTCATATTTTTAGCTTCACAAACGCTGCATGTGTGGAACAGGCAGCACACTCACGTTCCCCTCTGACAGACCAATGCAGCTCAGTCGTATGTGCCAAGCTCCTTAAGGACTCAAAGGGCTCATTACTGATGTAATGAGTAATGAGCAATTTTCTGAAACACTACTTTCCTCAACCTGAGTTCAGTTATTTTGAAGTAATAGTACCACTGGAGCAAAAGGCTACTCTACCCATCTCCGCAGACTTAAACATCTTCATCGTCATACCTACTTCGTCATAGGATTTTGACCTTCTCACCAATTCAGTTTTAGGCATCCATTTTATTTGCTTCAGAGTGAGGTGACAGTGGCTCAGGTGGCACGGCGTAAGATTGTCCATTCAAATCATCTCGGTTCATGTAGTTTTCTGTCTTTATTTCTTAAATCCTGGGGCACTTGTCACACCTCGCCTGTGTGAACACGGGGGTGTGTCCATCACATCTGTGTCCATCATGAGGACCTGCCTCGCTCATGGGCTCTCCGTGATGTCAAGCCTGGACCAGCGTGAGTTCAGATTTGGGTTAAAATAGGTTTGTCATAAATAATGGAAATTCTGTATTTTTTCCCCCCAGAAAGTGTACGTGTGTGAAAGCAGAAGTAAAATCACATCACTGTCCTGGTTTACTTTTCCATAAGAAAAAAAATCTGTTTTTAAAACTGTTCTAAAAAAAAACATGCATGTGAAAACTAATGATGTGCCAAAGGGTTTGTGAGAGCGAGGAGCATGATAAAAATATTCTGCATTTTTCATATTGCTGTTAGCCTTTATACATGCTTGAGTGCCTTAAATGTACTTGTTTCTTATTCAGTCCATGAGCTGTGTTATTAGTCACTATTATAGATTATACTTACTGAGTGCATCCAGCCAGCAGATGGTGCCAGCGTTTTTCATAATCTAGAGAAGTTAGTGCTGAAAAGATTGTCACACAGTTGTCATTGTGTGGATTTGCTGTGGACTTTATCGTGTTTAGACGTCAGAAATTCTCAGAGCGAGTGTGGCGATGATTTAAGGACTAAAAACAGCAGAAGATTCTCTGATAAGTGATGCATGAAAATATGTCCAAAAATCCCGGAAGTTCAGCAGAACGAGTGTTTGACGCTCAGAGGGGGAGGATTTTCTAATAAACATTTCTTAAAACAGCGTCAATGCAATTGAAGGCTACTTCAGATATGTTTTTGATGACGGAACATTGTTAGAACATGGTTTAAAGCTCAAAGTCACTAGCAGAACATGTGTCCTTTAAAACACCTCCGGCCTGTGAAGCTCAGGTGCCACAGCTTTATGTCCATGTTCTGTCCACAAAGGTGGACTGAAAGAGAACATAAGTGTGAGTCTGTGCTGCTGGTGGTCGGCAGCTGTGGCTCCATAAGAAGCTTATCTCCACAGTGTGACTGAGGAGGAGATGAATTATTTAATACAAAGGGCTTTGGGTGTCTTTTATAAATCAAAAGCATTATTATTAATAGGCAGTTAGTGCACAGAATGTGACGGTGGTAGAAAAGGTTAAACACGACATGGTTGGTACAGTTTGTAAATGTTAATTTGAAGTTGGTTAAAAACGGGTGTACTTCCCCTGACCCCGCCTCCTCTTAGTGGTATTTCCCTTTAACAAGCATGATGGTTTTTATTTTTGAAAAAGGGTTATGCAAAATTTTGAACCCCACAGCTATTTATTTAGCAATTTCTCTCCTTAGGATTTGTGAGCTTCCACAGCCTTGTTTTGACCAGTCTTTACCCAAATCAGTCTCCAGTTCAGTCCATGTGCAGTTTTCACGTTGCATAGTTGCCTTGTATAACCTGCTTCTCCCACTCATTCAGGGAATGTGTGCCTGTCAGATCAAACTCAGGATCAGGAGCTCAAAGTGAAGTGTCAGGTTTCACACATCACTTTAACACATCCAGGAAGGAAATGTGAGCGAGGTGGGTCTTAAATGCAGCACGAACAGCACTGCTTGACCTTAAGTTCAAGAAAGAGCATCGGGGCTCAAATGAGAGTTATACGCCTGGATACAACTAATGACGTGCTCAGTTTCAGGAATAAAGTCGTAAAAGTATTAAAATTCACATACTAAAACTTTTATCGAGACTGGTTACTGATTTGACCAAGTATCAATACTAAAAAAAAAAAAAAATCACATGAACAAGACAAAATGTGACCTTTCCTGAACATTTTAAGAACACACTGTTTAAAAAAGAAAAAAAATATACTTTTTTCTTACTGAAAATGTCAGCATATTGTCTATTGTCTATTGACCTAAAAAGATCATTTTAAATTATTATTGTGGAATACAATATAGTATCAAGACGTTTATTGCAGCCGTAGAGCAGGATTTGGTGCGTATATGCTTTCAGACAAATAACTGGGTTTACTAGTCGAACATTGTCAATTATTACTCTTACATTATTTGTTTTCATTATATTTATGGTCCAAGATGCTCCAAAAATATTGTACATTTAAAACTAATAACACTTTTTCTGTTCAGATAAAGGACTATTTCATCTTTTTTTAGAACCTGAAACCATTCCAAGTACCCCCTGGTAATTGCTCACATACCCCTAGGGGTCCCTGTACCCCTTGTTGGGAAACACTGGTTTCAGGTCTGGACCCCCCACTGTTACTGCGCTTATGTAACTTTAAAGGACACATATTCTACAGAGACTTTTTTGAGCTTCAAAGCCTGTTCTAACAATGTCTCGTCATCAAAAACACACCTGAAGTAGCATTCAGCTGCATTCACGCTGTTTTGAGGAATGTTTATGAGAAATCTGCCCCCCTCCGGGCGTCAAACACACATCCTGCTGAACTCCCTCTATCCGGGACGTATTTTCGGATCATCTATGTCACTTATCTGAGAATCTTGTGCCGTTTCAAGTCCTTAAATGATTGCTAAACTCATTCTGAGCATTTCTGCCTCTAACCATGATCACTGCTGCAGCAAATCTGCATCATAACTTCTTCAGCGCTAACTTCACTAGATTGTATATAGCGCTGGCGCCATCTGCTGGCTGGATGCACTCAGTAAGTGTCATTTTATAGTGACTGATAACACAGGTCATAGACTGAAAAAGAATCAAGAGCATGTTCAAAGGCTAACAGCAATATGAAAAAAACATATATATACAATATTTTTTCCTTTAATTAATTAATCTAACTTTGATTAGCCCTAACCCACGTTGCAAAACATTTAGAATCAAATTTGATTGTATTTTTGAGTGACTTTTTAAGTGATTTCACTATAATATACTGTTTATAGCACTCAGAGTTCTGTGTAAATGTGGTGAGTGGAAAAGGAAAGGCTGAAGTGTTGTGTTACAGCATCAGGAACAGTCTGGTATGTTTGGTCTTTGTTCGGCTCCTATTGTAACCTCAGTGCTGCTTTATTCGTGATATAATAATGATTATCTATATGTGTCACAACTTAAAGGAAAAATATTCAGCATTTTTCATATTGCTGTTAGCGTTTAAACATGCTCATCTCATGTAAAAAAGATAAAAAAAAGCGCTGTATACAATTTAGTGAAGTTAGCGCTGAACAGACGTCATTGTGCAGATTTGCTGCAGCAGTGATCGTGTTTAGAGGCAGAAATGCTCAGAACGAGTCTGGCGATGACTTAAAACAGCGAAAGATTCTTGGATAAGTGATGCAGATGATCTGAAAACATGTCCAAAAATCCCGGAAGTTCAGCACGATGTGTTTGTTGCTCAGTGGGGGTGGATTTTCTAACAAACATTCCTCAAAACAGCGTGAATGCTACTTCAGGTGAGATTTTGATGGAACATTGTTACAACATGGTTAAAAGCTCAAAGAAGTCACTGTAGTAGAAGATGTGTCCTTTAAATAACATAAGAATAATTCATTATAGTTGTATCATCTTCAGATTCAATTTTTATTCCAGGTAATATGTTCTCAAAATTGCCGTTTTGGTGGTCTGTATATCATGTTTCAGTTATTATTTTTGTGTATCTTAAAGTGAGCTGATGTGTGTGCTCAGACGCTGCCTCCCTGTCTTGTGTCTGCATCCATCTGCTTTTAATAAGGCACGGCTTTGAAATGTTCGCCATATTAAAATCATTTCTCTGAGCGAGATTCATAACATCGGATTTGCAGAGAAAGCTGTGCTCATCAGGCCCAATTGTTCCTCCTCCCACTGAGCGCTGGGAGTCCAGACCGAACCCAAACAAATGCCCTGGTCCTGTTCAAGCCCTGGTTTAGGTTTAAGGCAAATGCAACGTAATTAAAACCTGACAACATTGACAAGCTACAGATTTTGCTCCTCTGCTCTGATACTTTCGGACATCAGTGAGTTACTTGTTTTTTATTGAAGCAGTTATCGTGACAAAACATTCAAGTAGCCTAGTTTGGAACGCTTTTGAAGAACTCCATAGAAGGCACTGTAAATTGTTTAGTACAGACCCTTTAAAATGCTATGTCGAAATTCCGATATGGAGGCAAAATGAAGCAGATTGTTATTCATTTTCAATAATTTGCTCACAACACATCGAAATACTAACGATTTTGAGTCGTTATGTGAGGGAAAAAGCAACATATTAGAATTTTAAGGATAGAAACATCCGCTAGTTTACTCTTCTATTACAAAGGATGAACAATATACTATTTTCTAGCATTAAAATTGTATTTATTGTATTCTATTGTATTATATTTATATACAAAAAGAATAATTAATGTGTAATATATCTGTAGATACAATAAAAAACTATTGCAAGTTCATCATTTCTGTCAGTGTTTGTCCAGACTTTCTGATAATCTCATAAAAAATAAAAAAAATAATGTAAAATACAATAGTAAACATCTATAAAGTGGCTCTGATGTCACGCACATATTTCTGGTTTTAATTTTTTCAAAATCCTCCTCATTTCTTTTCATATTTTGTGATATTCTAAGGTTCATTCCAGTGAAACATGGAATCATGTTATTTTCCACTGCACTTTTACCACCACTTCAGCATTTAGCATATCTTTGCCTGCAAAATTTTAAAGGGTCTATATGTAGGTCATGACCATTGACCTCCTGTAAACACAGTAGAACTAAGAGGTCCTACATTTGACTGTAGAGGAGTAATGTTAGTTGTGATGTTATTGGAGTATTTATTGTTCAAAATGTACCATGCGACAGAGACAACAAAAGAAAGGAGAAGGCATAGAGTAACTGGACAGTTTAATCTGCCTTTTCACAAGATTCTGTTTACTTGTATTTCTCTACAGGATTGCAAGCTACACTGCACCCACTTTTACTCAATTAGTCTTAAGTTAACTACTGCCCGCTGAGCACTTTGATTACTCAAACATGCATGAGTGAGGGAACACAGTTATGACATGGTTAAACAACTTTCAGAAGTGACTTTACCTCGGCTCATATCAGAGCGTGGTTGCACTGGTGTGACCCAGAATATGAAGCTCAGTGGAAACATGTGTGGTCCTGTACGGGCCTTACTGGCAGATGACATACAGCTGGGTCAAATGGAAGAAATGGAGAATCCAATATGTGCTTAAAAGAAATAATCAAAACATACAAACTAAACCAAAATGTTCAAATCCTAAACTGCCAAACAGCACTACTCCTCGCTTGAAGATCTGGATAGCAAAATGTATAAATGTTTTTACCAGATTGTAAAAGAAAAGCAATTGAAAAGTTTTGATACTCTGATGCAAAACTTTCAAGGTGAACAACAACTAAATCATACACGGTAAATACAATCTGGACAGCCATTCTACCAAAAACATGACAAATTAAGTGAAAAGGTCTCTCCTCCTCCTCTTCGAGTGCGGACGTGTCTTCTCTCTGCTCCTGCTCTGCTCCTGCTCTGTTTTTTGCTACTTGCTTTGTCTAGTCAAATTTTTGAACTCTTTTTACCTTTTTCAACTCGGATTATCTGCCCGCCAACTGATCTCTGAAAATGAATGTGATCGACTGGTCTCTAAGTGCTTTGGATAAGATTTTCTCCCAACGCAAAGCCTCTCCGGGTGAGGCACGGTGCCCTGACGGAACAGACATGGCTGGATTCGTACGGGATAATTGGTACAACACCTGGCAGATCCTATGCATCGAGCCCTTGCAGGTCGAAGATGTAGAAGATCTCTTTATATTTGGATTCATGATAGCGGGCTTTCTACTATTGGGGCTTGGAATTGCCTTTGTCTATCGGAATATTTATCAGACAGGAGAATTCGTCCAAAACCTGTCTGACAACAACAAAACAAAGTTTGTGGAACTGAGTGAAAGGGTGTTAAGACTTGAGCAAAGACTGGACCACGGACTGGCACAGCTCATGGATCTGGATCGTAACATCTTGTCTCGGACCATGGAGGTGCTGAAAGCCGTTGGACAATTAGAGAGAGACGGTTAAAGACGGAGTAACTCAATGAAACAACGAATCGCTACTCGGAAAGACCAGAAATGATTGGTTTATTGATCTGTATAAATTCCTGATCAACAAATGTATTAAAATGTATTTTTCTGCCCTCCCTCCCTTGGTTTTCCCCTTATCCCGGACCTTGAGAATGCAGGTGGCTGGAAGAACCCGAGTCAGACCGACCCAGCAACATAAACATGAGATAACATTTGCACACACCGCCCGCGCTCTTCCCTCTATCTTCTTGTTTGTGACCCTGTCCTTTATCCACTGAAAAAATTCCATCACGTACAACCATCTGTTGTATACTGTGTATTAATGTTTGCTTGCTATACTGTTCTTGTTTTTCTTTTCTGAGAGTTTTGTTAGCGCTGGAAACGGCTGCTTCTTCTGGAATTTCCCCATTGTGGGACAATTAAAGGATCTCTCAATCTCAATCTCAATCGAAAAAGAGAAGATATCTTTGTTTTGACAGATGGACGGAACACACAGTAAATATACTTGAGGACAAAATCAACAAAAATCACATGTTTGGAAAAGATTCTGTTGGAAAAATGTATCACAACACCATGTCGTGCCCAGTACTCACAGGGAAGTACCAACAGCTGGAGAAACTGTTGCCAAGCACCCATCATTGGCACTGTCCTATAAGTTTGAGATTAAAAAAGCACTCCAGACATTGACATTGTCATCCCACTCGATTTCAAAACTATTTATTATGGCCTCAAAACCTCTGCCATGGACTCAATGGATGGATCACAAAAAAATGGAGGACACAAACCGCAACAATCAAGGACTGGTCTGACATTATAATTGGCATTCGTAAAATGGAACAAAATCCTACTCAGACTTAATTTGAAAATGAACACATTTGACAGACTTGCGTTGAACAATATGCGTCTTGAATTCTTTGGATGTTTTTACTGCCTTTCTTTTCTTGTTTTCCCTCTGGTGGTGTTGGGTTTTTATGTTCTGTTATACATATTTTTAAAACTTTTCTCGTTCATTGCAAACAGCCTTTGATGTAAGTCACGATGTCTATATATTTATAAAACACACAAAATGCAATATAATACGTCCTTAATAGACTCTTGCTCACTTTCTCATTTTATTTTGGTGCACTTTGTGGTTCAAGAGTGAGACGGCGTTGTGAAGTGGGCCCCAGACAGCGTGTGGGCAGCTCTAAATGGCTCCGTCTGCTCCCTCTCTGCACCAGCTCAAGCATTAAACTCCCATTACAGCGTCATTAGCAAAACAATCAGAAGCCATGGCCCGGTTCTCCACGGGGTCCTGATGGTCCGGCTCTGACAGTCCTCCTGAGGCAGCGAGGCTCACACCAGACACCAGAACCATCTGTGGAGGACCAGAGAGCTCACACTCACACAGCTTCACTCTTTGAGGAGTTAAAGTTATTATTATTGTTATAATAAAGTTAACGTTTGATATTGCTGACGTGGTGATTTCAACTGCGGCTTTTATGTGTAGAGTTTGCACATTCTCCTCTGTCCTAGTGGGTCTCCTTTGTTGTCCAGATAGTATAGTACCACTATATATAGAACTATAATTAAAGCTGGAAGATGAATTCAAAATGGCGCTGTATTTATCCCTATGGCGTGTGCTCATTAGCGCATGAACCCAAAAAAGTGTTTTTCTTCCGCATTACTTGACGGAGGCTGCCATCTTTGGGGGCACCACATGACGACAATCCCCCATGATGTTTTGGGGAAGCGATCGCGCAGCTTTTGTGTTTTTGTGTCAACTTAAGCTTGTGTGATTGTAATGTATGCAGTTGTATTCTTCATATTCAATCATATGTGAAAGCGTCTGAAGTGAAACACAATACAACTTACAGCTGTCGCTAACCCTGCCTTGTTCACGTGCTTCTGTTTCTACCGTCCGACGCTCGTTCACCGCTCGCACGTGTTTACTGTGACGTCACTTAATATGAAAACAATAATTTCAGTGACTTTTTCCTTCTTTTTTACTTAAATGCTGAAAAGAATTAAGTCTGTAATTTTAACATTCAGTTACACAAAAATGTTGGGCAATACCTCACACGGCCACTAATCAGTCTGGCTCACAGACAGACCTTATCCAGTTCATTTAATACATCCATGGGTACTGACAGTGCAGGGTCCACTGCTCCTGACAGGAATGAACTGGCAGTAAAAGATGGGTCAAAAGCAGAGGAACAAATTCCCCACAGGGACATTCAAGTTGACCCTACCTTCAATAAGAGCAAACATGTTTTCAGTGAAATTACTATTATTACATATTACACATATTATGGAAAATTGACTTTTAATTTCATCAGTTTGAAACTTCTCCTGTAGTTTTCTCACATAAATGAGTGAAAAATATAAATTATATATATATATATATATATATATATATATATATATATATATATATATATATATATATATATATATATTAGTAAAATATAGAATACATAATTTTTTTTGTAGAATTAAGACATTTTGTGTATAAAAATTATTTGGGACCTTCTGTATGTTTTGCCAAAATCTTGTTGAGTCAGAGTGTTCTGCCTATTGTAAAGATTTTGATTATTTTGTACTATTAAATGGGTTTGTAAATTGGCCTACAGCGCCCTCGTGCGGTTGCGCGGTGCTAATGTTTTCTTGGTAGAGCGCATGTAAGTCCAAGATGGCCGAATGCGGAGTTTCTTGTGTTTTTGAGCCAGTGTTCCTTTGAAGCGGGTTTTGCTTTGGACAATATTTGTCCTTTTACGGTTGGTCTAAGAGGACAATGGTTGATGACCATTCTTCAATAAATCCACAAAATCAACAACGTCTGTTTATTGGAGCGCCGTTAACTCGCAGTCTAGCCCTGCAAAAGCGGTAACTTGGGGCGAGGACAGCATAGTAAAAGGACATTAGCGCAGCGGGCACAACCACCGCGAAGGAACACATACGGCAATCCTACCATGAGTCTACGATCAGGACGGCAATATCTTCTGACCCCTTCACAAGTAGAGTCGGGTACGCTAGAGCCAGAGTCACGAGAGTCTGAACAAGGAGACAACATGGACGACGCAGAGAGTGCACATAAAACAAAGAACAAGGACACCACGGGTAATGTGGACACACAAGCTGAGTCTATACGTTCACATGTATCCACACGTTCATCCAGACGTTCTTCTGTCAGCTCTGCGGCGCTAAAGGCACGAACTAAAGCAGACGCCGCACGTGCACGACTAGCATTTTCTGCTAAAGAAGCATCCATAATGAAACAGAAAGCTGAACTTGAAGCTAATCTACACATCTTGAGCTGTGAAAAGGATGCTGCAGTCGCTGAGGCAGAGGCTGTTGCATACGAAGAAGAGCAGGAACCTGCGAGAACCGAACTGAGCCAAGCATTAGTGGGTCCACCTGCCAATCCAATTCAACGCACAGCAGAGTATGTTCATAATCACTCAGATCACTGCTTTGAGGGATTTACATTCACTGTAGATCCACAAGCTTGTCATAAAGCAGCACGTGAACAATTTGAAAAACCTATGGACAATAAAAGTACACACAGTAAGACGTACATCAAAGTAGAAGAAAAAGAACGCCACACAGAGACCTTGAATCCTCCCAAACTGCATCCGTATGACACCATACACTCAGTACCAGAAATCCAGGGTGTTCACGACATCACCAGGTACCTGACACGCAGAGAAATGCTGAGCACAGGACATTTTTTGGTGTTTGATGATCACCCAGAGAACTATTGGGCGTGGAAGGCGTCATTCCAAAATGCCATTAAAGACTTAAATATTACAGCACAAGAAGAGCTAGATTTGATCATTAAGTGGCTTGGAGTTGAATCTAGTCAGCAAGCAAAAAGAGTACGCTCAGTACATGTTTTCAACCCAACAGCAGCTCTAAAACTTGTATGGGAAAGACTAGAAGAAAGTTATGGGTCTCCTGAAGTAGTGGAAAATGCACTGCTAAAAAAGATTGAACAGTTTCCTAAACTCAACAACAAAGACAATGTGAAGTTAAGAGAACTGGGCGACATTCTGCAGGAGATAGAATGTGCTAAAGATGGAGGATATTTGCCAGGCCTCTCATATTTGGACACTGCTCGTGGAGTGAACCCCATTGTGGACAAGCTTCCCTACGGTTTACAGGAAAAGTGGATCGCAACAGGAGCCAGGTACAAGGAGGAATACAAAGTGTCTTTTCCACCTTTCAGTATCTTCTCGAGCTACGTGAGACAACAGGCAAAAATAAGAAATGACCCGAGTTTTGTCATCACACCTCCTGTCAGTGCCAGCACAAGCTTCAAAAAAGAAAAAAGCTTCAGAGGTAATAACAGGCAAGTGATAAGTGTGCACAAAACAGACATCCCATCAGATTCTAATTCAGCACAAAACAGTTGCAGCAAGTCGACAGAAAGTCCTGATAAACTCTGTCCAATACACAAAAAACCCCATCCTCTCAAAAAGTGCAAAAGCTTTAGAGCAAAACCAATAGATGAGCGCAAATCATTTCTGAAAGACAACAGAATCTGTTTTAAATGTTGCGGCTCTACTCAACACATAGCAAAGGACTGCAAAATACAAGTAAAGTGCATGGACTGTGGTAGTGACAGACATTTGACAGCATTACACCCAGGTCCACTCCCTGCTCCAGCTGAGAGCGCTGAGCCTGACATAGATGATGGCGGGGAGACACAGGATAGTATAAGTGTCTCTGTAGTCTCTAAATGCACTAAGATCTGTGGAGATGCAGACAGTCCGCACTCATGCTCCAAGATTAGTCCAGTGTTAGTCTATCCCACTGGCAAAAGAGAACAAGCCAGAAAAGTTTACGCAGTGCTTGATGAACAAAGTAACAAGTCACTGGCTAAGTCACAGTTTTTCGAGCTCTTTGACATTAAGACTCCCTCAGACATCTACACACTCAGAACATGCTCAGGACTGTCAGATAATGTTGGCAGAACAGCAATGAACTTTATGATAGAGTCTGTTGACAACAAGGTAAAGCTCCAACTGCCAAACCTGATCGAGTGTGACATGATTCCAGACAATAGGAAAGAGATTCCATCTCCTCAATTGGCAATGCAGTTCCCACATCTACGAAAGGTAGCTGACAAAATACCACCTGTAGAAGATCATGTTCCTATCCTACTGCTCTTGGGAAGGGACATTATACAAGTGCATAAAGTCAGAGAGAGAATCAATGGTCCCCACAGTATGCCCTATGCACAGCGTTTAGACTTAGGGTGGGTTATAGTGGGTGAAGCCTGTCTGGGGAAAGCTCACAAGCCTCCAAAAGTGAATGTTATGAAAACACATGTGCTTCAGAACGGTCGAGCTTCTTACCTGAGTCCATGTCCAAACACATTCCAAATCAAAGAGTCACCCAGTGGTTTCAGTTCTCAGTTTTACACCACTACAACACTTAACCCCCAGAAAGACAATGTAAACGGACATGCAGACCACCTTGGACAAACAGTTTTTGACAGAACAAAAGATGATGACAAACCAGCGCTCTCAGTAGAGGATAAAGACTTTATTGACATTATGGAAAAAGAAGTGTATCAGGATGAAGGTAACAGCTGGGTGGCGCCATTGCCATTTCGCTCCCCCAGACCTCGTCTTCCAAGTAACAGAGAGCAAGCACTCACACGTCTTCAGTCCCTCCGAAAGACACTGGACCGCAAACCTGAAATGAAAAGACAATACACAGAATTCATGCAAAACATGCTGGACAATGACCACGCAGAGCTCGCGCCATCTCTTGACTCAGATAAAGAACACTGGTACTTACCGTCCTTTGGTGTGTACCATCCTCAAAAACCTGAGCAGCTGAGAGTAGTCTTCGACTCAAGTGCAGAGTTCAAGGGACATTCACTTAACAAAGTCTTACTAAGTGGACCTGACCTCAACAATACGCTACTAGGTGTACTTATGCGTTTTAGGAAGGAGCCTGTAGCATTCTCCGCTGACGTGCAGCAGATGTTCTATTGTTTTGTAGTGAGAGAGGACCATCGGGACTATCTTAGATTCCTTTGGTATGAGGACAATGATCCGAACAAAGACATCACAGACTACAGGATGAAGGTCCACGTGTTTGGAAATAGTCCTTCCCCGGCTGTGGCAATTTACTGTATGAGGCACGCTGCAGCTGAGGGAGAGGAAGAACATGGACATGATGCAAAACAGTTCATAATGAGACATTTTTATGTAGATGATGGACTTGCATCCACAGCAACTTCAGAGGAAGCCAACGAGATACTGACAAACGCACAAAATATGTTGGCACAATCAAACTTAAAACTACACAAAATAGCTTCCAATGACCACAAAGTAGTGGAAGCGTTTCCTGCTGCTGAGAGAGCAAAAGATCTAAAGGACTTGGATTTAGAGTTGGACAACATACCCCTGCAGAGAAGCTTAGGAGTCCTCTGGAATTTAGAAAATGACAGCTTTACATTTCATGTCAGCACAGAGCAAAAGCCATACTCTAGGAGAGGTGTACTGGCCACTGTCAACAGTTTATACGACCCACTAGGGTTCGTGTCACCCATCACCATGCAGGGAAAAGCTCTTCTCCGTGAACTGACTGCAGAGCAAAACGACTGGGACGAACCACTACCTGCAGAGCGAGAAGAGGAATGGAACAAATGGAGAAGCTCCTTAAAAGATCTGGAGCAGCTACAGATACCAAGATGCTACCTACCATTCTCCCAGACTACTGCTGTGAGTAAAGAACTGTGCATATTCTCAGATGCATCCACCATGGCGATTGGAGCTGTAGTGTATCTGAGAGCCCTTGACAGTGAAGGTCAGTGGCACACAGGCTTTATTATGGGCAAGTCTAAGGTAGCTCCACGACCTGCACACACAGTACCGAGACTGGAGTTATGTGCTGCAGTTTTAGCTGTAGAGATGTTTGAACTCATTCGAGACGAAATGGACATTGAAATAGATACTGTTAAGTTTTTTACAGATAGTAAGATCGTACTTGGTTACATACACAACAACACAAAGAGGTTTTACACTTATGTTGCTAATCGTGTGACAAAAATCAGAAAGACTACACACCCTGCACAGTGGCATTACATAGCTACAAGCGACAATCCAGCAGACAATGCCACCAGGCCTATTGCAGCTTCCACTTTACCTCTTACTAACTGGTTTAATGGTCCTTCCTTTCTGACACAGCCATGTTTAGAGAAGTCGCACCCCGATTCTTTCAGTCTCATAGAACCTGACTCAGACACAGAGATTAGACCTGAGGTCAAGACTTTTATCACCAAAGTTTCAGAAACTCAAATAGGGGCATGTCGTTTTGAAAGATTTTCTCATTGGATGAGACTGTGTCGCACTGTTGCATCACTTAAACGTGTAGCAGCATCATACAAGAAAACAGTAGACATTAAGTGTAAAGGATGGCAGTGCTTTAATGACAGCAACACTGTGGAAGAGCTGTCGAGAGCAGCTGAGTTTATCATTCACACAGTGCAAAATGAAACATTCAAGGAAGAGTACAGGTGCGTAAAAGAAAATCTGCCACTCCCAAAACAAAGCAGTCTAAAAAAGTTAAACCCTATCGTTGATGAAGAGGGCCTCCTCAGAATAGGAGGAAGATTAGCACTCGCAAATCTGACACGAAATGAGAAACATCCACTCATTATTCCACACAGACACCACATAGCTGAACTTCTTGTAAGACATTACCATGAAAAAGTCGCACATCAGGGTCGCCACATAACAGAAGGAGCACTCAGGGCAGCTGGATTCTGGATTATTGGCTCTAAAAGACTTGTATCTTCTGTTATTCACAAATGTGTGCTCTGTCGTAAGCTCAGAGGACAGCTGCAGGTTCAAAAGATGGCAGACTTACCTGTTGATAGGTTGTCACCTATGCCGCCATTCACCAGTGTAGGACTGGATGTTTTTGGCCCCTGGTCAGTGATGACTCGCCGCACCAGAGGAGGAAGTGCAGACAGTAAGCGCTGGGCTGTACTTTTCACCTGTATGTCCACAAGAGCTGTCCACATAGAGCTCATAGAATCAATGTCAACATCAAGCTTTATCAATGCACTGAGAAGGTTTTTCAGTATTCGTGGACCAGCACAAATACTACGCTCTGACAGAGGTACTAACTTTATTGGAGCGTGTAACGAACTGAAAATTGACCACAAGGACGCAGCACTCAACACATTCCTGCAAGAAAAAGGATGTACGTGGCTGTTCAACTCGCCACACTCCTCACACATGGGTGGGGCTTGGGAGAGACTCATCGGAGTCGCAAGACGGATCTTGGATGGTATTTTTTTAAAAGCTTCACATATTCAACTCACACATGAAGTGTTAAGTACATTCATGGCAGAAGTTATGGCAATAATGAATGCAAGACCACTTGTACCAGTGTCAACAGATCCAGACAATCCGACCCTTCTAACACCAGCAATGCTCCTCACCCAAAAAACCAACGCACTATCTGCACCGACAGGGAGTTTTGCACCACCGGAACTTTATTCAAAACAGTGGAAGCAAGTACAATGTCTTGCGGACTCGTTTTGGAAACAATGGAGAAGTGAATACCTTTCAACTCTACAACAGAGAAGAAAATGGACTGATGAGAAAGCAAACATTAATGTTGGAGACATTGTGTTGCTGAAAGACTCTTTAGCTCATAGAAATGACTGGTCTATGGGACGTGTCATGAAAACAATTGAGAGCAAGGACCATAAGATTAGAAAAGCAGAAGTGAAAGTTGTGAAAGATGGAATTGTTAAAATGTTTTTGAGACCTATTGCAGAGATGGTTTTACTTTTACCAGATGGTAACTAGACTGTGTTACAGTTGTTTTATGTTCAAAATGTTTAAAAGGTAAAGTTATTTATAGTGGCACAATTTGGATTGTACCAGACGGGGAGTGTTCTGCCTATTGTAAAGATTTTGATTATTTTGTACTATTAAATGGGTTTGTAAATTGGCCTACAGCGCCCTCGTGCGGTTGCGCGGTGCTAATGTTTTCTTGGTAGAGCGCATGTAAGTCCAAGATGGCCGAATGCGGAGTTTCTTGTGTTTTTGAGCCAGTGTTCCTTTGAAGCGGGTTTTGCTTTGGACAATATTTGTCCTTTTACGGTTGGTCTAAGAGGACAATGGTTGATGACCATTCTTCAATAAATCCACAAAATCAACAACGTCTGTTTATTGGAGCGCCGTTAACTCGCAGTCTAGCCCTGCAAAAGCGGTAACTTGGGGCGAGGACAGCATACCGAGATTTTAAAGTTGTGTGTGTAGGAGCTACTTTTATTGTCGATCTATAGGGGAGAAAAATGCATTTTAAGAAAACAGTCTTTGAATTTACTGTGCCCTATAGAAATCCATGGATGAAGTGGATTCAATGGAAGAATAAAACATTGTTAGGAGCAGATTGGACAAGTTTGTTGTTTCCACATGAAAGCCGATATGTTCAGAGGGCAAACTGACCACAGCAAAAAAAAAAAAAAGACAAAAAAAGAGTTTTGCCTGTCGTGTCTCGCCTTAGTCTTGTGTTTTTCTCTCCATGGTAATTCCCTTTGCTACCAGTAGATGACATGCTAACTCCGATCCTGATGAAGGAAAACTGTGGTTTTCAATTTCTGTGTTATTTTAAGTTCTAAAACATGAAATGCCAAAGTAAAGGTACAAGAGCATGTTTAATTTTATTGCACTGACTAAACATACAAAAAGTGAAGATTCTTCTGTATCTTTTTTTTTGTTAATAATTGGCTATGGGTGCGTTCAGACCTCCTCATCCTGGTTTGGTCCTGGTTTGAGCCCAGTTTATTCCTGATGTAGACCTGGCCTGACCCTGTTCTCGTCCTGGTTTACTCCCCGGTGCAGCTCCAGGTCAAGTCCTACTTAAGACCTGATTCCAATGTGTCTAAACGTGAACAAAAAAAATGATGTTACCAGGAAACAGTACAACAGAAGTTCAAATCAAGACTATAGTAAATGCACTGGATTAGCTTTATGTGCTCACTACCGCCCCCTCTGTTCAGAACACAGGTCACACTCCTCCAACAGAAGATTAGCATGAAGAACTGCAGGGCCGAGACGACGAGCAGAATATGGAACATCTCATCATAATTACTGCCGCAAGGAACATGTCGACAGAGCGCTAATACTGTCACAAAAGAGACAGAGAGAACAGGAGAGAGATGGAAAACAGAAAGATCGAGACGAAGAGAAAGATAGGAGCGAGGGGTAAACAGAGGGAAACTGAAAAGAAAGATGAGAGAAGCAGAGAAAAGGGAGGGAGAGAGAGAGAGGAGGAAACAGAAATAGAAGAGGGAAGAGAGGAGGAAACAGTAATAATGAACAGGGAAAATAGAAGGAGAGAGACAGAGGGAAGACAGAGAGAAAAGGAGAGTGAAGGGGAAAAAACAAATAAGAAGGAGGGATGTCATAGGTAGACTATTACACATCAGGGAAATTCTGAAGTGTGAGACGCTCTGAAGGACAGGACTTTCTAACCAGCATTAATGAAACAAGTGTGAATAAAGCTAAATACAACTCCAGGTATGTGTGTTGACTGGAAAAGAGACAATGCAGACTAAGACCAAAACAAGACGCTAGGAGCTGATTGAAACAGAACAGAATCATTTCTCATTAAACGCTGACTTGATCTTGTGACAAACCATCGTATTTCCACTGATGTTAACAAAGCAAGCAAAGCACGTTAGCAACAGCTGTTTCCTGTTTATGATATTTCCAGAGCATAATGCGTCTAACAAGTAAATCCATTACACAAAGAGAGGTTAAAACGTGGCATAGAGGCTTTGCAGAGAAGGGAAATAAATGCAAAAAAGAAAAGCTAAGGATAGTCTGAACAAACTTGCGCACATGCTCCATGTGGGCGAGCTGCAGCATCGTGAGTTTGAATCCGACTCCAACTATTTCCAAACAATGTCTTTTCCTTGCTCTCTTATGTCATGCTTCACTGTCCCGTCCAATAAAGCAAACAAGCAACAATTTAAACCCTGTTCCGAGTCACAATAATTCAATAATAAAAGTGAGTTGGTGGTTCCGTAGGCTCAAAGTCACTGGTTCATTTTACAACAGCCACATTCTCCTCCTTCAAGACCTGCACATGTGACCCAGCTCTACTGACTCTACTACTGTTAAAGGACAAATATGATGCATTATTTCTATTGTTATTGGCCTTTAAACCTGCTCTTGAGTGTCTTCAGTCATGTTTTAGAACTAAAAATAAAATTCAGCATCATCTACGTCAGGGGTTCCCAAACTTTTCTGGCTGGGACCCCCAAAATATCCATACAACCGGCTCAGGACCCCCAAAGTGAGATGAAAATAACCGTAGCAATAATTTTAATTGTCAAAGGGTGTTAAATCAGGTCTAATATTTGTTATTTGAATAGTTTATTGCCTTATTAGACCCTATTTCACTAAAATATACTGTTTTTTAGGAAGAAATAGAGTAAAAACAGTGTCATATTAATTGAAATTAGATCTTGAAATCATCTCGCGACCCCCAGCTCACCCCTCAAGACCCCATGTGGGGTCCCGACCCCTACTTTGGGAACCACTGATCTATGTCACACATCGAAGGAGTTCAGAGCGCAGTGTTGGAGAGAAAGGAAAACATTCCAATGGCAGTCATCTGGCCTTTTTTCTTTTTTTTAATCAAGACTTTTCGATTCCCATCCAAGACGCACACATTTGATAAAGAAAATCAAGTAAATGTAGCTGAGCGAGACTCTCCCCCCGTGAACAGTGACCACAGTGACCTGAGAGGAGACCCAGTGTGTCCCCATCAGCTCTTTGGCTCCTGACCCAAAGTAATGTGGCATTTAGCCTGCCCTGCACATGTACCACACACACACACACACACACACACACACACACACACACACACACACACACACACACACACACACACACACACACACACACACACACACACACACACACACACACACACACACACACACACACACACACACACACACACACACACACACACACACACTCACACACAGTTTAATGTCAGTGTAGGCTGAGGGCACACGCGCTGCCACAGCTCATTACGCTTTATGCTGATTGCTCTGTTGTAGTCACTGTGTGTTCTGGCCTCAGCGAGAAGGCAAAACATGTACGTGTTGTCATTGGTTTCATGGAATATTAAATGCATGCAGCGCGGCCCGGGAAGACACATCAGCAAGTAAAAAAGTAGTGTGGAACAGCAGACACGTGCTCAAAATTGTTTCCATGGCGATAGTATTACTTCGCCTGGAATGTTCCACCAGCATTTAACTTATCTGTCTTCTCATTTATCTCTAACAGGAGGTGATACCAAAGGTTTTCAAGGTGTTTTTGAGTAAAAAAAATGAAATAAATAAATAAAAGACTTTGACTGATTAAATGCAAGATAGATAAGGTACATTCAGGAGCACAGTGCAGTGATTTACAAAGTTAGGAAGTGAGCTGGACGTCACAAGATGGTTTCATAATTAAAAGTTAAAGAAGTTGAATAAATGGCAAAAGTCACATTTTAATGGTTGGATCTTGACAAGGTTCAAAGTAGAACTTCAAGAAGCAACAAGAAATGGGAGTGATTTTATTAAAAACCACAATTAAACTAAAATAGATCAAACGTTTAGGACCACGTGCCATATCTGTGCAGGTATTCAAACCGCCATGGCACCCTTTTTTGAATGTGGTCGGCTTGTTAAGCAGCATAAGCAGGGCCTATTGCAGCGCCAATTTTTTAAGTGAACAACAATAACGGTGGAGCTACTCATTACTGAGTTCATGTTTGGGACTTTGAGTTCTGTTTCGAGGTGGGTTTGGGGTTGTTTTTCAGGTGTGTCCTAAACTTCTGATCAGCTGCAGAACAGTCTATTTCAGTTTAATTGTTGTTTTCAATCAAATGTTTACTTAAACTATTTTTGTCTCACTCCCATTTCTTGTTGCTTATTGAAGCTCTACTTTGAACCTTGTGAAGATCCAACCATGAAAATGTGACTTTTGCCATTTATTCAGCTGGTTTTAGACTTTTGATCAGGGCTGTATATTTATATAAAATTCTGTTCTTTATATAAAATATCTATTTATATCTATGTATATATCTATATAAACATATTTTAAATCACACTACTTAATCTATTCTTTCGTAGAAATAAGTAGCATTTTTCCAGTGCCATTAGGTCAAATAACACAATAAACTATTTAAATAATAAATAATAATAATAAATAATAATAAATAATAACTAACCTGCTTAACAAGTGTTTCTGCTTGAAATGATTATAATCATGAGTTTCCGTCAGCAGTGCTGGTCCCGGTTGGTGCTTTTTTTTTTCTGACATTAGCCAGTTTATGAAGAGATTATATAGAATCCAATAGGCTTATTAAGGACATGTCCAAAGAGAATCAACACAGAAGAGTGAGGCTCTCCCAGACTATCCAGTCTGATGTTTGAGCAGCAGGAGCTGAGGAGAGCAGTGTCTGATCGATCCAGACAATGGTCTGTGCATTGCCATTTGTGTGTGAATTGGCGAAGTCGATGTCAGATACCGTAATATTTTCTGGTCCCCTCCCCAATCGGGTCAATGCTGAAATGTACAGCCGCTTTTCAGCTTCAACTGCTGGTTGTCTAGTTGGTGCCCCCAAAACAACGTAGTCTTTGTTGACAATTGGAGTGCGTTCTGGGGAAAGCCCGGGCTCATACGCAGGGATGGCATCCATCCGACTTCGGAGGGTACATCACTTTTAGTTCGGAATTTGGCCGATAGCCTTAGTCGCCTAAAGTGACGCTCTAAATATGAGTCCCGGGTGCAGAGTCTCTTCTCTGTCGCTAAGCTCTCGCCCGCGCTGTCACAGATCAAGTGTTCAGAGTCAAAGCAAATAGAGACTGTGCGCGTCCCTCGTGTAAATAACGCCAATAAGTCAGATCCAAATACAGATAATTTAGGTGTCAGACCAAATAACTTAATACAAATAATCCCTACACATGATACAAATAAACTAATAAATAAGCATGTAAAATGTGGATTGCTAAACATTAGGTCAATTTCCTCCAAATCACTCTTAGTTAATGAATTAATTAACGATTATAATATTGATCTTTTAGCTTTAACTGAAACTTGGCTTCAACAAGATGATTATGTCAGATTAAATGAGGCCACCCCACAGAGTCATGTTAACTTTCAAGCTGCCAGGAGCTCAGGCCGGGGAGGTGGGGTGGCAGTAATTTCACATTCTAGTTTACTCCTGAGTCCTAAAATTAATAAAATTAATAATGAGTCTTGCTCATTTGAAAGCCTTATCCTATCAATCACCTGCCCAAACTGGAGAAACCAAAAAGCTGTTTTGCTCATAATAATCTATCGACCTCCCGGTCCTTACTCGCTGTTCTTAACAGAATTCTTTGACTTCCTATCAAATTTAGTATTAGACTGGGAAAATATCGTGGTGGTTGGGGATTTCAACATTCATGTGAATGAAAATAATAGCCTCAGCAATGCCTTTAGCGCTTTATTAGACAGCATTGGTTTCACTCAAAATGTAAATGAACCAACCCACAGTCACAGCACACTCTGGACCTGGTTCTAACTTATGGAATAGTTAGATTAGATAGTAGATTAGTGACCTAAATGTCTTCCCCCAAAACCCAATAATGTCAGATCACTTCCTAATTACCTTTCAGTTTATTCTTAAGGACTATCCAGCTCCTCAGACTAAAACTATAATGAAAAGGACAATATCTGAAAAATCTATTTTAAAGTTCAGAGAAATAATAGAACCAATATTTAATATTATGTCATGTGATCCTGTCGTTAACAGCGCCAGTCCCAGTGCTATTGATAACTCTGTTGACTCAATGGTCAACTCTCTAAAATCTGCTCTTGATGTTGCAGCTCCACTTAAACAGAAAGTCATCAGGCCAAAACGAGCCTCCCCCTGGTACAATGAAGAACTACGTTCTCACAAACAAAGGGTAAGAAAACTAGAGAGATCCTTACGCCGCTCCCACACAGAAGAATCCCTAAAAGAATGGAAAACTTGCCTTCTGTCTTATAAGCAGGCTCTGCGTAAGGCTCAAACCAGATATTATTCAAATTTAATAGAAGTAAATAAAAATAACTCTAGATTTCTCTTCAGCACTGTAGCCAGGCTGACAAACTGTCACAGCGCAGTAGAACCCTCAATACCAGTTACTCTAAGCTGCAATGACTTTCTTTTATTCTTTAGCAGCAAAATCACAACTATTAGAGATAAACTAAATGCAATGACTCCCACTATCAGTACTGAGCAAGCCCAGACTGCAAAGCTAGTGTCCCATACAAATCCTTCAGTAATACTAGATAGGTTCACTGCTGTTGATCAGGCAGAGATAACTTCAGTCATTATGTCCTCCAAAACATCAACTTGTATTTTAGACCCAATCCCAAGTAGACTCCTCAAAGAAATTCTCCCCCTAATTATAAATCCCATTCTTAATATAATAAATACTTCACTAGAAAGCGGTTATGTCCCTCAGTCCTTCAAATATGCAGTAATTAAACCACTTTTGAAAAAGCCTAATCTAGACCCCGACATACTGGCAAACTATAGACCTATTTCTAATCTGCCCTTTGTCTCTAAAATCCTTGAAAGAGTTGTGATTAAACAGCTTTGTCGCCACCTGCAGGACAATAACTTATTTGAAGTTTTTCAGTCAGGGTTCCGTGCGTACCACAGCACTGAAACTGCACTAGTTAAAGTCACAAATGATCTGTTATTAGCTGCTGATGATGGACAGGTCTCAATCCTGGTTCTGTTGGACCTCAGCGCAGCGTTTGATTACCATCGACCACAACATTCTACTGCAGAGGTTAGAATGTGATATAGGTGTCAGTGGAACCGCCCTAAGCTGGTTTAAATCCTATCTATCTGATAGGTACCAGTTTGTTAATGTAAACCAGAGATCTTCCCCATGTTCTAAAGTAACCTACGGTGTGCCGCAGGGTTCAGTACTCGGTCCAGTTCTGTTCACACTTTATATGCTGCCCTTAGGTATGATCATCAGAAAGCATGGCATTAACTTCCACTGCTATGCAGATGACACTCAGCTGTATTTATCAATGAAACCTGATCAGACGCATCAAGTAGACAGACTTAGTGCCTGCGTGAAAGACATAAAAACTTGGATGACTCTTAATTATCTGCTCCTTAACCCTGAAAAAACCGAGGTCATTCTGCTGGGCCCTAAGCACCTGCGAGACTCTTTATCTGACCAGATAGTTTCTCTGGACAATATCACTGTAGCCCCCAGCTCTACTGTAAGAAACCTTGGGGTCCTATTTGACCAAGATCTCTCGTTCAAAGCACATATAAATCAAGCCTGTAAAACAGCCTACTTTCATTTGAGTAACATAACCAAAATTAGAAAAATCCTGCCCAGAGATGATGCCGAAAAACTCATCCATGCATTTGTCACATCCAGATTAGACTATTGTAACGCTCTGCTTACAGCGTGTCCTAAAAGCTCTATAAGAAGCTTTCAACTGGTTCAAAATGCAGCAGCAAGATTATTAACAGGTACTAGAAAAAGAGATCATATTTCACCAGTGTTGGAGTCTCTTCACTGGCTTCCTGTTGAGTTTAGAATCAAATTTAAAATCCTCCTCCTGACTTATAAAGCTTTAAACAATATGGCCCCATCCTACCTCAAAGATGCAATAGTAGCGTACCATCCAAACAGAGCTCTTCGTTCTCAAAATGCTGGACTATTGTTAGTCCCCAGAGTCTCTAAAAGCACAGTAGGAGGTCGAGCATTTAGCTACCAAGCTCCTGTGTTATGGAACCAGCTCCCTGTTCATGTAAAAGAGGCAGACACAGTCTCTACATTTAAGACCAGGCTCAAAACGTTCCTCTTTGAAATAGCTTATGGTCAGGCCAGTTAGGAACAGAAATAAAAACCTACAGTTTTAGCTACGCTGCCCTTGGAGCGACTCTGCTGGGGGAAGTATGGCAGCTTGAACACTATCCTCTGGTTCTTCCTACTTTACCATCAACAATATTTAATATTACTTCAACTGTAGTCTGTTCATTGCTGTTCACATGTTTCTCTTTCTCTCCACTTCCCCCGGGGAGTGGAGACTGTTTCAGACACTGCGGCGGCTGCTCCAGTGACGACCCCCTCACCCCCATCTGTCTGGAGGATCGATCTCTACACTGGACGATCTATGCGCCACCCGCCTGGAGGAACTCCCTCAACCCTGGATTAGCCACACCTCGTCTGCCTGGACGAACTCCTTCTACTTTAGATGAACTGTTCCTCATCTCCTGCTGGAGGATTCTCTCTACACTGGTGGACTGCTCCTCGTCCGCCTGGAGGAACTCTTTAAAGCCACCTCCCTCTTGAGTGGTTCTGGCTCCACAGTCCAAGTGGATGTCAGTCCTAGTTCATCTGCAGCCTGTCCGTCCGTGGGAGTAGGATCTCTCCTTCACTGTGGTTCTCCCCTCGGTTTCTACTTTTTCCCATGGGGTTTTTTGTAGTTTTTCCTCGCCGCGAAGGAGGGTCAAAGGACAGGGGCATTCTGGGACAGTTATCTGAACTGCTTTTACCTGTGGCCCATCGAGGCAACTGTTGTTGTGATTTTGGGCATTATAAAAATAAATTGATTTGATTTGATTTGATTGACCACACACCCAGGAGCATTCTATCCTCTGCATGATGATCCTCCATGTCAGCTCTGCAAACATGTCCTGCAGGCTCCAAAGAGCGCCAGAGCAGATTGGACTGGGAGCACTGGTCTCTTTATTGGCTGCTGTGACCGCAATGATCAGCCGTCTGTTAATGAAGACTGTGGTGTGGAGCAGAGGTCAGATAAGGACGAAGAAATGATTCTATGGCAGTGATTGGCAGTCTGTATTTGTCTTTAGAAATTCATTTTGATTTGTCTTCAATGAGACAAAATAAAATCAGCCAGGCACATACCAGAGCAGCTCTGTGGGGCCAGCACTTGTCTCCACTCTGCTCCTGTCCTACATTTCATCACTGCTTATATGTCAATGTCAAAAAAGTAAAGCAAAACAGTGTTTTTTGTTGGCTAAAATGAGGACCATAAGCACAATATATTTGACTTTATAAAAAAGAATTTCAAGAAAAAAAGATGAAAATGAAAATTACTTTAATGTTTTATAATGTACGAGACACAAATCAGACGATATACAAGTGTGATTTTCAAGGATCAAGTTCCAGTGGTGGAGGGAAAAAAGAAGAAAATAATAATAATAATGATTTGAATTGAAATCACCTTCTCCGCTGCTGAAACTTTAATCCATGCATTCCGGAACAACATTCTTCACGGCGTACGCTCTAAAACTCTTAATCGCAATCCATTCAAATCTCTGCTGCCTGCCTCCTCCTCCACACTCACGTGAACACATCATCCCTGGGCTCCAGAACCTCCACTGGCTCATCCCTCAGTGCTTCCAATTCAAAGTCCTTCTCATAACTTTCAAAGCGCTTCACAACCTCTTACCTCACCAACTTGCTCCACCACCACACTCCATCCCTCCGCTCTTCCTGTCGCTCCCCTGCAGGACCAAGCTCCCAACCTGGGGAGACAGAGCCTTTTCTATCACTGCCCCGCCCGCTGGCATTCACCACCGCAACAGCTCAGTGAGCCGTTTGTTGCCCCTGGCGGTAGCGCAGCACTGGCGTTAATGATGGCGTTTTGTACCAGTGCAAACGGTGACGTTGTGGAGCGAGGAGCTCTAAACAAGAGGCGTGATCAGGCCAAAATATGAGGTGGAGTGAAGCAAACGTAGGGCGTGGTGTGATGCATTCTGGGAATGGCCAGAATCGTAACAGATAAACTTCAAAACTAATGCTGTGAAAAACAACATGGGAAACATTTCCTGGAGTCGTATTACTCTCCTCATATGGACCAGATAATCCTAATAAAACAACCTTAATGGGCACAAATAACCAAAACCACACATTACAGAATAATGAACATGGTCCAGTTAAGACCTTATATAGCCTTAGATGAGTTTCCTTCAAATGTCGAAAAAAACATCACGTTGAGCCCGTTTGCGTTAAATTATGAACTTATCAGCGTCAGACTAAAACACCTCAGTCCCGAGTCCAGCTTGCGTCCAGTGGAAACAGCACATACACAGAGCAGAGTGCACTTCGTGTGTGTGCGTCTGTGTGAGTGTGTGTGTAAGTGTGATGTGCATGTGAGCGAGCTCGCTGCGTGAAGAACAGAGCAGGTAACTTTATGAGTTGTGAGAGGTGTGAGAGGTGCACATGCCCACAGCGCGTGGCCACAGGACAGTGTACACAGTAGTATGTGGTGCTGAACATTTGTGCTTCGGAACGGTTTCCAGTTCCTATACATTATTATAGGTCTATTCAAGTGACACTTAGGCTTTATTACCACACAGCACAGCTCATATCTGAGGATGCGTGGCTATGCACAAATAAACCAAAATAAACTTTGGGACTTGCGGGGATATCTGGGCAGGACAGACCAGGAGGCAGTGGTCAGAGCTCCAGAGCGGTGGTCACTGCAGGGGTCTGTCTGGCTTCAGGACACATCGCTGTTTTGATCACAGCCGCTGCTGAAGAGCATATGCTTACATCGTGGGGCTTCAGAGCTGTTTTATTGTCCCTCTCGTTCTCCTGTGAAGCGTTGGCTTCTTTCTTTGCCTGGATATACCATGGATGCAAACATCTCCTGCACTGACGGCCTTTAAGTGCCACAGTTCTCAGCCATTGGTTCAAACGCGTTCACCAAATATGGACAGTCACATGCCCCTTCTCCCTCCAGAGGACAAGTACAGCCTCCTTGTGCCAGTGTTAACACCGTGAAAATAGCAAAAACCCAACGTGGAACCACCCCCCTGGTCAAAACCCACTTGTTTAATCCTTAAATTCATGCTTTTAAACCTTATATTCAGCCCTGCTATTTGAATTGAATTTGATATAATTCCGTTTGCATAATTTGATTTTTTTGTTATTTTTTAATCTGTTTGTTTGTTTATTCACTGTCTTTGTGTGTTCTGAAAAGCGCTATATAAATAAAATCTACTATTATTATTGTTATTTAAATGAGTTATGTGTTTCTGGATATTTAAATGTATCACATTTTTCTTTTCTTTTTTTGTTTTGTTTTTTGTTGTATGTACAATAAATAGATGTTTGCTCTAAAGACAGAGTGGGAGAGAGAGAGAGATAGAGAGAAGGGAGGAGACAGAAGAGGGCGGATGAGAGAGGGAGAGAGAGGGAGCGTGATAGAGAGGATGGTGAGAGAGAGCAAGAGAGACAGAGAGGGAGAGTGAGAGAAAGAGAGAGAAGAAGGGGGGAGAGAAAAAGAGAAAGAGAGAACTGTTGTATGGAGGGGCAGAGACTCAGCTGTGGCTTACACACAGAGATAGTGGGGAGTCCGTGAATAAATAATGCATCAAATTGTAGAGCGACTTTGCTGTTTGTAAAAGTGCTATTTATTTATTTATTTATTTATTACTCATTCATTCTTCATATGAGTACTGAGGCCGGCCTCTCCTTTGGTCGTCCTGCACAGCCATTTAGATGCTCAAATATGAGTTTGCACACAGAACCGTAAAAGGAAAAGAACAGCAGCCAATTCCTTATGAAAAATGAAAATCTTATGTCCTATTTTGCTTTTAAAATATATAAAATAAAAACGTATGTATCTGCTCTCAACAATGTAAAGTGGTCACTAAAATGTCTCTTCTTCTGTTTTACGGGCAGAGAAAGGCCACCAGGTATTTCAAGGTATTATTATTATTATTATTTTCATTTTTTAACAATAAAATACCTTGTAATTGAATAAACGCTTGATAGATGAGTTAACAGTCACTTTAGTGCACCTTTAACTTCATCAGCCAAAATGTTATACTGTATAATACACTCAATATTATTCCACTCAGGTCCTCACATTTTGGCGATCCAAAGGCCCCATGAAGAGTCTTCCTGGGTCCCCACAAGGCTATAGGGCCCCGCTCTGTCCGCTCAGCGTCCCCAGGGGCCCTCTGTGTTGTGCCGTGTTGTGGAGAGCCTCATTACTCCGGCAGCAACAGCAGCTCGGTGCTCGGGGCTCCCCTTAGTGAGGTGAGGCTGTAATGACTGACTTTATGGTTGACTCGGTGGTTTGGCTCTATGGTTACTGCAGCCTGGGGGACAGAGGGGACGAGGGAGGGGCCGTGCCTGGAGACGCAGCAGAGGGGCCTCATGACTGTCAACATTAGAGCCTGGACCAGAAAAGGGTGAAAAAGAGATAATGAAGTAGTGGTTCTGGAGGCGTGCAAAACTAGAACATCGAGTCAACAAGTAAACAGTCAAAAAGCAGCAAATAGATTCATAAAATACATCAATAAAACCGAGGTGAAATCTTCCAAACAAGGGTTATATTTCTGCACTTTTGTGTTTCATTTTACTGTCTGTTCACTTACTGTGCAATAATTACAGTCTGTTCACTTACTGTGCAATAATTTAACTTCAACCATGTACTTATAGCCATGTTTCATCATGAGAATCCAACCTTACATTCTTTGCCACACATAAATATATACAATTTAAAATCCTATGTCATCAAAATGTTCAAAATTCCATAAAGGAGGCGACTGGAGACAAAATTAAGCAGCACACTTTTAATATTTAACTGACATCAAATCTATTTTCCAATAGTTTTGAGTCTTTCTAAAATAAAATAAAGTTGTAGAAATATCAGTTAATTTGCTTATTTATTACAAAAGATACGATTGTACAGCAAAATTGTATCTGAACTTCATAATAAAATAATAATTTGTGGCAAAGTATATACTAAAGGTAGAGAAAAACTATTGCGGGTTCAAATTTTCTGTAAGCATTTGTCCGTTATCTACATGTTTCCTTCCCCATAATGCAAATGTTTATTGTAATCTCTTACCAAATAAACAAATAATTCATTCATTCATTAATTTTCTACCACTTATTCCCGTTAGGGGTCGCGGGTGACTGGAGCCTATCCCAGTGACTTTGGGCTTTAACTTCAACTTGTCCAGGGTACACCCTGGACAGTGGCCAACTCGTCGCAGCTGACACAGAGACATGGACATGACAGACAACCATTCACTCACATTCATACACTACGGGCAATTTAGAGTTACCAATTAACCTCCACAGTCATGTGTTTGGACGGTGGGAGGAGCCGGAGAACCCGGAGAGAACCCACGGTAACACGGGGAGGACATGCAGACTCCACCCAGAGAGAGCGTGTGATGTTGGGGTGGTCCGGGATTCGAACCCACGATCTCCTTATTGAGAATCAACACTAATGTCTTATTTATTATTCTATTGCAGAAAAATACCTCAAGATATTTCACCACAGATCTGACCTGTAACATGTTCACGTGGCAACTGTATGTCTCCATGGAGACAGTGATGTTTGATGTCATACTCTGGAACAATCCAGGCTCAGCAATAATGGACTGAAATATGAACTGACAAACTCTCCAAATCTCGTGTTCTCACATTTTGGTCACTTAAAATCATATTTTGTTACCTTTAATTCTGTTTTTGAGACTTAGTCACTTTTTTTTTTACTTTAAGTTGTGTTTTTGTCAATTCTAGTTGCGATTTTGTTGCTTCATGTTTCATGTTCATGTTTTTGTAGCTTTTAGTGGCGTTATTGTGGCTTTTAGTCACCTTTCTGTTGCCTGTGTCAGAAAATGTTTTAACAGATTAGCCAAAAACGGCTAATCTGTTATAAAACAGGATATTTTGTTGCTTGTGGAGGAAATGATTACACTTCAAAATCGCTGCCTTTGCGATTTGCTAATTAGGACCATTGAAATTGCAATTTCAATTTGATTTCGATTAATTTCCCAGCCCTACATTAGAAAGACAATCTCAAAAATCCATTTATGAAACTCATATATTAACTTTCCTTGTGTAAAGACGATGATGATGGCAAGGTATAGTTAAGCTTTGTCATATGAACAGTCTAAAAACAAACTGACACTTTCACACATGAATGAGATGTCATCGTCGCTGCAGGATTCCATCAACTATTTACTATTTTTGAAGCAGCAGTCTCCTCGCAGACTGACGGTGTCCAGGCTGCTCTAACTATGGACTCAGAAGACAACCGTCCAAGAGACAAGCTGCTCGGCCCATCCAGCTCCAGCGTCTCCAGCCGTCACAGATCTGCTCTCATCAAAACAGTAAGGATGGAGGATTTTTTGACAGGGTTTTGGTTCACAGACTTGCCATATTTGTCTTGTGTGCGTTCAGAATTGCGCACACACAGTGTATGCAGAGGACCAATTTCTCTATGACAGATTTCCCTGAGAGGACAATAAAGTCAACCTTAACCTGAACCTTCACTTCTTAACCTAACCAGAGTGCCCCCTGCCGTCTTCTTGGCAAGGAATAACTTCAAAAACAAAACAAAAAAAAACAACCCCCAAAAAAGGACTGTGCCAGTATATAATTAGGATAGAACCAGGACTGAACCAGGACTGAACCAGGACTGAACCAGGACTGAACCAGGACTGAACCAGGAAAGAACCAGGACTGAACCAGGACTGAACCAGGAAAGAACAAGGACAGAACCAGGACTGAACCAGGAAAGAACAAGGACAGAACCAGGACTGAACCAGGACCAGGACTGAACCAGGACAGAACCAGGACTGAACCAGGACTGAACCAGGAAAGAACAAGGACAGAACCAGGACTGAACCAGGAAAGAACAAGGACAGAACCAGGACTGAACCAGGAAAGAACCAGGACTGAACCAGGACAGAACCAGGACTGAACCAGGACTGGACCAGGACTGAACCAGGACTGAACCAGGACTGAACCAGGACAGAACCAGGACTGAACCAGGACTGAACCAGGAAAGAACAAGGACAGAACCAGGACTGAACCAGGACTGAACCAGGAAAGAACCAGGACTGAACCAGGACAGAACCAGGACTGAACCAGGACTGAACCAGGACTGGACCAGGACTGGACCAGGACTGAACCAGGACTGAACCAGGAAAGAACAAGGACAGAACCAGGACTGAACCAGGACTGAACCAGGAAAGAACAAGGACAGAACCAGGACTGAACCAGGACTAAACCAGGACTGAACCAGGAAAGAACCAGGACTGAACCAGGACTGAACCAGGAAAGAACAAGGACAGAACCAGGACTGAACCAGGACTGAACCAGGAAAGAACAAGGACAGAACCAGGACTGAACCAGGACTGAACCAGGACTGAACCAGGGTAGAACCAGGAAAGAACCAGGAAAGAACAAGGACTGAACCAGGACTGAACCAGGACAGAACCAGGAAAGAACCAGGACTGAACCAGGACAGAACCAGGACTGAACCATGCATTTGTCACATCCAGATTAGACTATTGTAACGCTCTGCTTACAGCGTGTCCTAAAAGCTCTATAAGAAGCTTTCAACTGGTTCAAAATGCAGCAGCAAGATTATTAACAGGTACTAGAAAAAGAGATCATATTTCACCAGTGTTGGAGTCTCTTCACTGGCTTCCTGTTGAGTTTAGAATCAAATTTAAAATCCTCCTCCTGACTTATAAAGCTTTAAACAATATGGCCCCATCCTACCTCAAAGATGCAATAGTAGTGTACCATCCAAACAGAGCTCTTCGTTCTCAAAATGCTGGACTATTGTTAGTCCCCAGAGTCTCTAAAAGCACAGTAGGAGGTCGAGCATTTAGCTACCAAGCTCCTATGTTATGGAACCAGCTCCTGTTCATGTAAAAGAGGCCGACACAGTCTCTACATTTAAGACCAGGCTCAAAACGTTCCTCTTTGAAATAGCTTATGGTCAGGCCAGTTAGGAACAGAAATAAAAACCTACAGTTTTAGCTACGCTGCCCTTGGAGCAATTCTGCTGGAGAAGTATGGCAGCTTGAACACTGTCCTCTGGTTCTTCCTACTTTACCATCAACAATATTTAATATTACTTCAACTGTAGTCTGTTCATTGCTGTTCACATGTTTCTCTTTCTCTCCACTTCCCCCGGGGAGTGGAGACTGTTTCAGACACTGCGGCGGCTGCTCCAGTGACGACCCCCCCACCCCCATCTGTCTGGAGGATCGATCTCTACACTGGACGATCTATGCGCCACCCGCCTGGAGGAACTCCCTCAACCCTGGATTAGCCACACCTCGTCTGCCTGGACGAACTCCTTCTACTTTAGATGAACTGTTCCTCATCTCCTACTGGAGGATCTCTCTACACTGGTGGACTGCTCCTCGTCCGCCTGGAGGAACTCTTTAAAGCCACCTCCCTCTTGAGTGGTTCTGGCTCCACAGTCCAAGTGGATGTCAGTCCTAGTTCATCTGCAGCCTGTCCGTCCGTGGGAGTAGGATCTCTCCTTCACTGTGGTTCTCCCCGAGGTTTCTACTTTTTCCCATGGGGTTTTTTGTAGTTTTTCCTCGCCGCGAAGGAGGGTCAAAGGACAGGGGCATTCTGGGACAGTTATCTGAACTGCTTTTACCTGTGGCCCATCGAGGCAACTGTTGTTGTGATTTTGGGCATTACAAAAATAAATTGATTTGATTTGATTTGATTTGAACCAGGGAAGAACAAGGACAGAATCAGGACTGAACCAGGACTGAACCAGGAAAGAACCAGGACTGAACCAGGGAAGAACAAGGACAGAATCAGGACTGAACCAGGACTGAACCAGGGAAGAACAAGGACAGAATTTGGAAAGCTCCAGGGACAGACAGGGAGAGGTCTTTCAGGCAGATCAAAGGTCAAACCAAGCACCAAACAGTCCACAACGGTCCGCAACAAAACAAACAGGACCAAACCCTAAAAATAATTCACCTTAGATTGAACTTTGTGGTGGCAGGTTGTGTTTCATGTGAATAGATCCAGTAACAAACATGAACTAGGAACCTGGATCAAAACCAGTGTTGTGACTACACACTCACTGGAATACTCCTTCCTTTACTTATTGTCAGACAACCGTTATTAAGGTCTTTTTTTCCATATAAAAAAAGAATTGCACAAATTTGGGACATATAACTCTATAATGGATATAGCTAGGTAAACATGTACCTTATTTAGTCTCAGAAGTAAACTACATCATTCTGAAAATTAAACTTTTGAATACATTTTTGTCAAAACTTGAATCATACTTCAAAATCTTGTTTCGTCCAAAATTGTGAAGTTTGGTACTTTTAAGGGCTGATCTTTATGTCTCTGTGGGAGAGAAGTGCTC
>CM033624.1:30000-135000 GCA_019453435.1 Rhinogobius similis | reverse complement strand
TTTGTTTGGCATAATTGGAAAGGTTTTGTTTGACTCTCATTTAAATCTTCCCAGAGGCTTACAGCATAATGACACCTGAAAGAGCTTCATTTAGAGTCTCCCAGGTAGACCCTTCACAGGCTGAATGAAACTGCATTTTACATCTACTTTTTACCCGAGGACAGCAGCCTGACCCACATATACCTCTGTAGTAGAGAGTCCATCTTAATTCTGTAAATAGATCTTTTTTCTAGTGAGCTTTTTCTAGCTGTGACAGGAGGAGGGTCAGAGAAGCAGGGGGCCAAGGAAATGGACCAGAGTGCTTCTGCGGCGATAAAGGCCTCTGCGGCGAGGAGGTATACGACGCAGAAGCAGAGAGGCAGCGTGGCGCTTACATGTTTTATTAATGAAAGAGCCGCGGTGGGGAGACAGGCTGCTGCAAGTGGAGAGGAAGCCAGGCGTGTGAGGGGCTCTCAGGCCGAGCGCAGGGACCGGGAGCAGGACAGGGCTCAGGAGCATCAGCAAGACAGGGCCCGGGCGCAGGAGCAGGGACCGGGAGCAGGAGCAGGGCCAGGGCGCTGAAGCAGGGCCTGGGCGCAGGGCCCGGGCGCAGGAGCAGGGACCGGGAGCAGGACAGGGCTCAGGGGCATCAGCAAGACAGGGCCCGGGCGCAGGAGCAGGGACCGGGCGCAGGAGCAGGGCCAGGGCGCTGAAGCAGGGCCTGGGCGCAGGGCCCGGTCGCAGGAGCAGGGACCGGGAGCAGGACAGGGCTCAGGTGCATCAGCAAGACAGGGCCCGGGCGCAGGAGCAGGGACCGGGCGCAGGAGCAGGGCCAGGGCGCTGAAGCAGGGCCTGGGCGCAGGGCCCGGACGCAGGAGCAGGGACCGGGAGCAGGACAGGGCTCAGGGGCATCAGCAAGACAGGTCCCGGGCGCGGGAGCAGGGCCCGGGCGCGGGAGCAGGGCCCGGGCGCGGGAGCAGGGCCAGGGCGCTGAAGCAGGGCCTGGGCGCAGGGCCCGGGCGCAGGAGCAGGGACCGGGAGCAGGACAGGGCTCAGGGGCATCAGCAAGACAGGTCCCGGGCGCGGGAGCAGGGCCCGGGCGCAGGAGCAGGGCCAGGGCGCTGAAGCAGGGCCTGGGCGCAGGGCCCGGGCGCAGGAGCAGGGACCGGGAGCAGGACAGGGCTCAGGGGCATCAGCAAGACAGGTCTCGGGCGCGGGAGCAGGGCCCGGGCGCGGGAGCAGGGCCCGGGCGCGGGAGCAGGGCCAGGGCGCAGGAGCAGTGCCCGGGCGCAGGAGCAGGGCCCGGGGCCAGGGCGCAGGAGCAGGGCCAGGGCGCAGGAGCAGGGCCCGGGCGCTGAAGCAGGGCCAGGGCGCAGGACAAGGAATCGGGTCCAGGACACAGACCTGGAGGTGCACTCAGCCCCCAACATAACCTCTGGGGATGATATTTAGTTTGAAGTATTTTATCTGTTGACTGAAACTAGGGAAAAGTAGAGTTAGCATTGATCGGAACCTGAATTATCATAAGGAGTACCTAGCAGGAGCCTTCACTACATTTGAGCCTGGGTGTTGGTAAGGCGTAATTTGTACCTTCCAGAGGTTTAAGCTAGGATTTTACCAGATGCACTATTCTTCAGATTCGAGTCAGGATCTTTGGTAGGAGTACTGAAGATGATTTCTTGTACGTGTGTGTTTCAGGAGGACACTATCAATATACCGAAAGGAAATACACACGGAGCGATAATAAGCTTCACAGCCTTGGGAAATGAACCCTGGATCATCTAGAAATTAAGGCTGGGAATCACATAATTCAAGGTGATACAGGATTCGCAGCACGTCTATGTCTAAATACAAACAAGCAGCAAAACTGAAGTGCTGTCACAAAATAATGATGTAATTAAAAATACTTGTTATATCGATACAGAAGCTGACAATATCAATACTGTGTCACTAAATTTAGACTCATGGAACATGGAAACTTCACACAACAGAACAGAACCTTAGACTTTCTGGTTAAGTGCAAAGACTTTACATCTTGTGAATTGTAGGGTGTGAGCTTTTTCTGGTCGACCAGAGGGTACTTCCAATGGCTCCGTAAACTTTGCACATATTTTCAGATGTAGTATAAATATTAAAATGGACTCATCAGAATTCAGGCAATGTGCTCTCTGTGTCAGATTTGAGGGTCGCTGTCCAAGGTCCTGAAGACGAGCTGCCCCCTGAATACAGAAAGTAACTGCAAGGTCGTGTCAGTGCAATGAAAAACATGAGTGTAGATGGTTGGCAGTTCAATTTCATAACATGCTAGTGAAAAGTGTTGTGTCCTATGGCAAGACACTTTGGCCATTTTGTTTATGTAGGTGTAATGTTTTTGACATACATGCAATAAATAAACTCAAATTATCTACTTTAAAATGTATTTATTGGAACCCCTTGTGTGTCACCTGGAGTTTGAATTGTCCCAAGGGTCGCAGCAAATCCAGGGCCAGGGGTGCAGATGTGTGATACGAGCAGACGGAAATTTTAGGAGGAGTCAAATAGGGGTGGGCAATAGTCAAAAATGTATATCTTGATTCATAAGAAAATGTTATTATTAATATCTCAGTGGTGATAATCAGACTATATTAATGCAATCCATCAGAAATCTTCTAAAATGCAGCCATGAATGTATTGAAATTTAAACATTGCGCAAAAGTGTATGGACATTAAAATGAGAACGTAGATTGTCCGGCACAGTGACCACATCACTGACGACTGCAAATAAATATCTTACTATGTTTTAGTAAAATAAGCAGTTCCACTTGTCATGGGCACTTTAAAATGAGCCACACAAATGTAAATAAATGTACCCCTAATTGAAAGATGTAACGGCAAATGTGTTTTATTTTTCTAACAGCTCTTTTTGTAGCTTTTTGATATATTTTCATTATAAACAATGCAATTTTTAAAAATTTGAATAATCACTTTCAATTTTTCATTATTTTTCAATTATATTTTCAATAATAAACAGCCATTTTGATGCTTCTAAACATCAATATGTCTCCCATTACTTAAACATGCACGGATCACTCAAAATACAACTCTGGGTTAGCTAATAGCAAGGATCAAAAGCAGGGTGAGCTCACTGAGCTGGTGCTGTCAACCTGACTGCACCTTCAAACCAACAAAAACTCAGCACTATCAGCATACTGGAAACAGAGCAGAATTTAGCACATCTTCAGCTACTTCCTGCTGCATGAATAATGAAGAACATGAATATTCTTGGTGCTCATGCATGTTTCATAAGTAGGAACAACAAACTCTCTTTTGTACCAGGTCCAAACCGTGCCTGAGCCTCCGCTGAACCCTGCGCTCCAGGAGCTCCTCCACAAGTCAGGCCTCATTTCTTTGTTTCTCTACTCACTGCTGCTGATGCACACACCCCTGCCACACACAGACCCACACAGGCAGCAGAGTGGAAGCATATCCCTCTCATGTGGAGCTGAAAACCCCCAGATCCATAGAGGCAGGAGAGTGGAAGTATGTCCCTGTGTCTGCTCTTATGTAGAGCTGAAAAACCCCAGACCCACAGAGGCAGCAGAGTGGACGTATGTCCCTCCTCTGTGGGGCTGGAGACCCCAGAGAGGACCAGAGCACTAAAGCGTAATATAAAGCTGTTATATAAAAAACTGTGATGAACCAGAGAAGACCCTACACTCTGTCAGTGTTGTTCTCCATCAGACGAGGGTAGATTAGTGGTACTAGTGGAGGTACAAAGTAGTTGTCTACAGAATTACTCACGTAAAAAGGTATTTGGGGAAAGTGTAAAATATTTCAACCGCTACAGTCCCTGTTCAGAAGTTATTGTTGAAATCAGTCTGATTAGGCTTAGTAGTAAACTGGAAAAACCTCCAACCAAATACAAAGGGCCTAGCATTCTGTTTAAAATACTTATAGTGTAAATACTTACAGCAGTAGACAATCTGTTTTCAAGAAAATGTAAAGAAGCCAAACTAAAGCAATGAGGTCTATTTATCCTCCACAACCAGGGGCCAAAGCTGAGGGTTAATTTTTATTTCACACGCTATTATTTAACCAGGAAAAAGCTTATTGAGATTAAACATCTGTTTTTCCACTCTTTGACTGATTTGAGCTGATTCTGTTTTCAGTGCTGATGTGAATGCTGATTTTCTGTCATTACATCTAAAGATGCTAGACCCCAGACACTGTGATCACATTTGAAAATGACAACTACCAGGCTATTTCATCAAATAGAATTTTAACTCTCTGCTCTGTCTGTGTTCATCTGAAGTGAGTGTGAAATTATGTTCCAAAAGTTTGCCAATTCCATTCTCATTTACAGCTCGACCACAGGATTTGCATAAACTGATTGGATGGAGGCCGACACCAGAATGAATGACTTTTGATCAAATGGCACACTGACATATTAGAGTGAGAATGGAGAGGAGTTAATAACCTGAGCAGGAGTGCTGGGCCCCAGCTGTGGCCCCTGGGCCTGAGGAAATAAACATTATATGAGAGTGCATGTGTATAATAGTGCACGTGAGTGTGCATGTGGAAGTGCACGTGTTAATGCAAGTGAGCATGCATGTCTATGAAGGTGTATGCGAGAGTGCACGTGAGAGTGCATGTGGAAGTGCATGTATAATGGCATGAGAGCACCTCTATGAAGCTGGCCCCCAACAGACACGCATTCACACAAAAACTGTCAATCCTTTGTGCTGGTTTGTGCTGCAAAAAGTTTCGTTTGTGCTGCTTTAGTTTTCCAGATAATAACAATTCTTTCTCTATAGGTCAAATGAGTGTCACCAGCCTCCCAGGAAGCTTTAAAATGCTCCAAAAGTCCAACACGCCAAGAAATATATAAATATTTACAATTTCATTTCATGACGTCACTCACCCCCTTCCTAAAGCGTTAAATAGTGCTCAAAAAGTATGAATCGGTTGGGCTTCATTTGTGCCGTGCATAATTTTGTTTGTGCTATCATATTTTAAATATATATATATATATATATATATATATATATATATATATATATTTATAATTATTTTGTGGCAATTGTGTAATGTAATACACAATTACTGCTGGCGATTGTGGCAGCGGCGTGAGCAAAACTCTGCAAAACAACACAAGTAGATATTACGTGGCCAAACTTTAAAAACAGCCACCTACAACTCTATGGCAGATCTACAGAAAAACGTAAGTCTTTTACATACTTTTACAGTGTCTCCGATCATCGCACTTCTGTTGTTTTGCAGTTTTGCTCACGCCGCTGCCACCAGCTGGCCAGAAATTATGTCACACAATTGTGGCAAAATAATTATTGATGTATTTTTATGATTGTACAAACGAAATTATGCACGGCAAAAAACAGCACAGACGAAGCACAATCGATTCATATAATTTTTTGCCATTCTCGAACACTGTAGTGCAACTGACACTCATTCTAATTGGCTAAGAGAGCCACACACACTCTAGGTCCCGCCTTGATCGCTTGAGATGATGATTGAGTTTGTATTTTACATTTCAATGTTGCGACTATTTGAACATCTTGGAAATGGCAAATGCAATCCATGGGTGGCGCTGTTTGACAATCTAGTCCAGTGTAATCCATTATTTCTTCCAAATAACTAATATGACATTGCGTGAGACTGAGCTCCTCACCCTATCTCTAAGGGAGCGCCCAGCTACCCGGCAGAGGAAGCTCATTTCGACCGCTTGTATCCGTGATCTTGTCCTTTCGGTCATTACCCAAAGCTCATGACCAGAGGTGAGGATCGGATCGTAGATTGACCGGTAAATCGAGAGCTTCGTCTTTCGACTCAGCTCTCTCTTCACCACAACAGTCCGATACAGCGCCCGCATCACTGCAGACACTGTACCAATACGTCTGTCAATCTCACGCTCCATCCTTCCCTCACTCGTGAACAAGACCCCGAGATACTTGAACTCCTCCACTTGGGGCAAGGACTTTCCACCCACCAGGAGAGGGCAAGCCACCTTTTTCCGGTCGAGAACCATGGCCTCGGATTTGGAGGTGCTGATCTTCATCCCAGCTGCTTCACACTCGGCTGCAAACCGCCCCAGTGCATGCTGCAGGTCCTGGTTTGAAGAAGCTGCAAACAGCAGAGATGAAATCCTGTGGTTCCCATACCGGACGACCCCCAGGCCCTGACTGCGCCAAGAAATTCTGTCCATAAAAATTATGAACAGAACCGGTTACAAAGGGCAGCCCTGGCGGAGTCCAACATGCACTGGGAACAGGTCTGACTTACTGCCGGCAATGTGAACACAGCTCCTGCTCCTGTCATACAGGGACCGGACAGCCCTTAGCAAAGGGCCCCGGACCCCGTACTCCCGGAGCACCCCCCATAGGGCGCCCTGGGGCACACGGTCGAATGCCTTCTCCAAATCCACAAAAGACATGTGGACAGGTTGGGCAAACTCCCATGAACCCTCGAGCACCCGATGGAGAGTATAGCGCTGGTCCAATGTTCCACGACCGGGACGAAAACCACACTGCTCCTCCTGAATCCGAGGTTCGACTATCGGTCGGAGTTTCCTCTCCAGTACCCTGGAATAGACCTTACCAGGGAGGCTGAGGAGTGTGATCCCTCTGTGATTGGAACACACCCTCCGGTCCCAACAAAGTCCCCGGTTGGTGCACTATCCAGTATTCCTCCCAGGGACTCCAAGAAGGCCTGGTACTCTGCACCGTTATTCGGCCCGTAGGCCGCCACAACAGTGAGAGACCTGTCCCCCACCCGAAGGCGGAGGGACGCGACCCTCTCGTTCACCAGGGTAAACTCCAACACGTGATGGCTGAGCTGTGGGGCTACGAGCAAGCCCACACCAGCCCGCCGCCTCTCCCCGCGGGCAACGCCAGAGAAATGGAGAGTCCAGCCCCTCTCGAGGAGACAGGTTCCAGAGCCCAGGCTGTGCGTGGAGGCGAGGCCGACTATATCTCCCGCACGAGCTCAGGCTCCTTCCCCCCCAGCGAGGTGACATTCCATGTCCCCAGAGCTAGTTTCTGTGTCCGGAAATCCGGTCGTCGACCGCTGCCTAGATCCCTCAACACCGGCCTAACGTACTAAAGTTATTACAATTTTGCTATTTAAATTTCAACTTTGTATATTGAAATGCCTAATTCCACTGGATTGCAAAGCAACATACTGTAACAGAGTCCTTTCACATTGTTCCAAATCCCGAGAGACATTGTCCCGAGACAATGCGTGATTTGCAATTTGAAGGGGCATGTGAGCCTTGAAAAGCGTTGGACACCATATCGATTATACAGATTATTTTAAACATATTGGTTGCGAGATGTCGTGGACGAAGTCAGTATGAAGTGTATCTGATCATTTTAGCACACAGAGCAGAGATTATTGGATTAACAGCAAAGACTGGACCGGGACAGTCTCCGAGCGTTTAAAGGCCTCAAGGCTTAGAAATTCTTCAGCGATGGATACGTACAGAAAATGAAAACTGCTTGGCATATTGACGTGAAAATATGGGACGGTGGTTTATTCCTGGTGAATGTTCCCGTTCTATCTACAGGGCATTGAGTGTGTGCTTCAAGTGGGAAAATCAGTGGAATAGACAGAAAATAAATGTAGTAAAAATAAGTAGACGCGCGTTCGGTGCTTATGCTATCAACCACTTAGCAACGCAGCTAGTCCGGTATGATTTGAAGGACTCCGTCGTAAGTCTCATGCATTTTCCCTTAGCATTAGCCCTCAAAACACGCAAGATCTGAATAATCCAGAGAGTATCAGCTGGTACCAACCCACTGAGCACATTTACGAGAGGTCAAAGCCTAGTTACAAGTCATTGTTCAGTGTGTAGACATTTTGGTATTTTATTTCAGATAATAATTAGCGTGTAAAACTATCATCTGAGCTAAAGGCTAACTGACCTTGAGTTGAGATTTCTGAACTTGTGCACTTCTGGTGAGTATCTAGTGACTGCAAAACATCCTCTTTTACATGTTACTGGAGAGGAGAGCAGATAAATGGCATAAATATCATGAAATAAAACGTTTGTACACTTTAATATAGAGATCAGTTTCTCCATTCATTTGTTTGTGAAGGAGTGTTCGACTTGACGTAAGTCCAGGAGCACCGGCAGCAAATGCCCCTTCAAATGAACTCTCGTTAAATCTCACGTATTCAATGGGGACCTGGGCATTCGCACTAACAATGTGAAAGGACTCTATTCTAAATGTTGTTTAATAAGTAACTCTGTCAGTTGCATGGTCGAATGGCAAATTGCATTTCCAAATAGCATTCCAAAATTGTATAGTTATCTGTCATGTGGAAAATGCATTTTCCTTTGAATTTGAATAAATAATCTTTTTAAAAGGTCATAATGTACGTTACACTCCAGCTGGGTACTCCAAACCAGGGTCCTGGCTCAGATCTGGACAGGGTTCCCCAGGTTGCACTGTATTTATTGGTTTAACAGAATCTATAATCATTACTATTCTGTTACGTGATTTGAGGAAAAATAAAAAAGGTATACATCAAAAACAGGCATTGTTTAGGCCGCTCTACTGTCTCTGGACAAGTTGCTCACATGCACTGCCTGAAGGCTAAAGCAAATGCACAATAAATCGGTGGTGGCGGGAGAGGCAACGCAGACTGGCAACCGCACTTCTGTCAGACTGCCCCAAGCAGCTGTGGCTACAATAGCAGCTTACCACCATCAGGTGTGGAGTGAATGAATAACACAATTTAAACTGTCTTTGACGGCGATATAGGAATCCAAAACAATATATTATTATTAATATAATGAGGGAATACATTCTAAAATAAAATAAATATCTGATGATTAAAGTTTAGAATTCTATAGGATTTGGTCACTTTTCAGACAAGGTTTCTGCAAGATCTCTCCAGAAGGCGTGAGGAGGTACGAAAGGTAGTAACTGTTGAGAGGGTCCAGAGGGAGCAGACTAAAAGCATTTGAAGAAAAATCAATACTGCTGTGAGGGATGTAAAGAATATATGGCCTCCTCACACAGGATAAAAGGGCCGTGCTCAGATAAATGGAATCATGGACAACAGGGTTACACCAGATCTTTTCACATCTGACAGAAAATACCAAAGAACTTTATAATTTAGTTAGGCATTATATGAAGATACATCTTCAAGGTAAGGAAAAGGGAAATACAAAAGTCCCTCTGTCCCTGGACTCTGAACCAGACTGAAATCCATATGCACATGTTTGGTCTCACTCCCTGGGGTATCACCTCCACACAGGGACAGATCTATTAACTTGTACTGCTCATATGAGGCATCTGAGCCTGTGGAGCGGTGAATTTGAGTGTGGTTTAAAACTTCACTGGCCTTCAAGGTGCACTATATCACTTTTCAGGTGGAGGTTCTGCTTGCAGCATAGGAGATGTTTGTGCTTTACTTGAAATCCAAATAATATCTATTCGATGCAGTTACTTTTTAAAGAGCCCACAATCCACAGGGCTTCGCTAAACTGTTATGTTTAGGTATCTGTGCTTCACATTTTACAGTGAACACTTGACATGACAGGTATCATGAAATGAAACAGAATATGGACTTGTAAAATAAATGTGCATCAGTGCAGGAGTCTGTGCATATCTAGTGAAAGTCTTTGGAAAACAGTAGTTGGTTCTGTTTCCCTTTCATGCCCCAGACCATGGGGCCCAAGTGGCCCACATGAACTTAGACAGGGTCAAACTCAAACAAACAGTATGAGCCAACACGACAGCGGACATGTCCAACAAATATGCAGTCTCAAAAGTAGTCACAAAGGCGCATCTGCAGCAGGCACAGCAGCCTGGTCTCGGCCAGAAGTTCCAAGTTTCTTGCTGAAAACTTGAAAGAGGGATTCGCTGAAAGTGTTCACAGATCCTCCACCCTCTGGGCAGAAGTCAAGACCAAGAGGAGGACAGTTTGGAATGAAAGGAACTGGACCTTTACAGTCCAAAACAGTTTGGAGATTCCAAAGAGGAACCACCTGCCAGGGATGTGTTCACATCCTGCAAGTGCCCCAGAAAAATTAAAGAACTTATGACTCAGGTCTTGATGTATTTAAGCTTATCCAAAGTATAAATGATAAGTGGCTGGACAGAACAAAGCATGTGAAAATCACAAATAATTATTTGTCCTATGCAATTGTGACCAGTGGGAGGTAGAAGTATAAATAAAACTATTATATAATATATATAATTATTTAAAACTAAGGGGCGGCAGTAGCTTAGTTGGCAGAGAGATTGTCTTCTGATCCGAAGGTCAACGGTTTGAATCCCGCTCCTGACATAAACATCCTCTGTTGAGCGTTCAGATCCACTGACCCACAGGTTGGCGGTGCAATTGCTCCTGCAGGTGAATACTGCCGTTGTGTCCTTGGGCAAGACACTTAACCCGCCTGTCTGTGTACTCTGGTGTGTGAAAGTGTGAGTGAATGGGTGAACGGTTCCTTGATGTAAAGCGCTTTGAGTGCCTCGAAGGTGGAAAAGAGCTTTATAAATATGTGACCACTGACCATATTCCAACAATGCCGCTGGAACTTAGACCAGAAAAAAGATACGCACATGGGTAAGTACATTGAGAGAGGCATTAAGTCCCATTTGCATAAGTTAACATAACACTTTGCAACAATGTTTTTTTTTTTGTCTTCTTCAGTTCACTATTAGAAAACGCCCTAGTTGTTCAGTTCCTTTTTCACACATGTTTAACAGGTTTCATTTGACCCATGAGTTTGTTCTTGGACAAAGGACAAAGGCAAAAAGGCAAGACCAGCAGGTTTTGTGCCCCCGGCATAGAAAGAAATGTTTTAGTTACTGCAGGACAGAGCATGATGCTAATTGCAGACCACAGCCACCCATGTCCACAACGAGCCATCACCCTCTACGACGGACCAGTCCAGTCACAGCTTCAATGGAGGATACCAGTGGGCACACGGGGCATGACCAACCTGACCACTGGTTTCAGTGAAGGACCCCAGGTCTGCTAGAGCCTTGATTTTTAACCAGTGTGCCGGGGAACACTAGTGTGCCTTGAGGTTTTGCCAGGTGTGCCTTGAGAAAATGTCCAGTTTGAGTTAACAGATTCACAAATGTGGATTTAATGAACTAATAGACCTTTTTGGAGTGTTCTGAGCAACATTTAAAAAAAAAAAAAAGAGCGCACAACCATCACTATTACCAAATTTAAAGAACTAGACAGACAGACATTATTTGCCTGGTTATATATAATATTTTTTAACTAAATGGTCTGATTTGGTAATATTTTAGTGGTAGGTGGCACGCCATGGTAGCTTTTAAACCCAAAACGTGTGCCACAACTCAAGAGGATGCACCAATATTGCATCTATTGCATACAGTCAGACAAACATTTTGCCTTGGTGTAGTCTCTGGGCAGGCTGATGTTATAGTTCATTAATAAAAAAATAGACACACATCAGTTCACATTATGGGAGCAAATTTGATTTTAAAGGAGCAACTTTTTAATTGAAAAAATGTCATTTGATGCAAATCAGGAGAAATGCAATAGACATTTCTGATTTCTTCTTATTACGGTGGTGGGCTTATAACATTCAAAACTGACAACTTTTACATTGTTGTGTTACAACAGATGTGTCAAATGCGCTTCCTGTCCCAGTTCATCTCCGTGACTCCAGCCTCCACTCCAGCCGCTCAGAGCGGTGTTTACTGGCGCCTGCACCTGTATTTTACCGTGTCCGCACTGCTTACAGTCCACAATCAGATGCACGGAGGACTACAGACCATTAGTCCACAATGGTATTCTTCCGCGTTTCATAACTCATACCTGGTTAATAAAACCAGGTATGTTTGGGATCATTGAACAACATCATTGCAGGTTATCCAACTCAGAGGTTGGTTATCCCTCAGACAGCAGCAGCAGACCCCAGTGAGAGCACTGACCCACTTCTGTCATACTCCTCTCACCTCAAGGCTCACTTCTCACCTACACCTCTCTATGATATTACAGCCCTTTCATCTCATGTTTAATACATTTGCGCCTCTATCACACTCAGTAATAGTTTAGTAGTTTAGCTACTTTAGTATTGACAGCTGTCCTGGGGTCGTATGATGCAGTCAGAAAAATCCAATTAGAAGAATGGGGTCACTTTTTGTAATAGCTGTTGTTCATACGAAGACGGTCGGTGCTGTTAGACATTGAAGACATCTGGTCTTGGTTTACTTAACTCACTTTTAATACAGCGTGTAGGCAGCATTTCAAACGTGGCATTCCACCTTTGCCGGTAGCTCATGAACACATCACAACCTCCTCACTGCTCCACCCCATAGTCGGGCTCTAGTGACAGGTATTATATACTACACTTTTGGAATTGGGAAATATCTTCATGATGAGAGATTGTTTGTATTATATTCATGCTGTCAAATGAGAGAAATCCGATGGAGACATTTCTGCTGCTTGACCCTGTTACTACAAAAACAATTCAAAATGGTCTAATACTGTATGTGTCCATGTGTTAAAAACAGCACCAGTCTCAGAACTGTGTGGGAATGAGATCTGAATCTGAAGATGACCCTTGAGACTCAATTCTTGCAAACAATGTCAGTTTAAAAAAAATAAAAAAACACCTTAAATTGCATGCTGCACCTTTAAGATTGTTGTTAGTACAAAATGGGAAACCCATGTTTGCCTCAAGTCTATGTGGGGAGCGGGTTGTTCTGCTGTGGTCCGAATTATCATCTCTGTGGGGAAGGTGGAGGTAAAAGGAAAAAGCAGAGACATGATGAAGAAAACTCAGAACTTATGTTTTAGATTCCTCTGTCTGCTATCAGATAAAACCACCAACTGTAGAAATAGTATGCAACCACTGACTAAAAGAGGATAGAACCATTGACTGTATATGAAAATGGATTGAACCATTTACTGTTCATAAAAATCAAGATCTCCAGAGATCTTGATGTTCTTTGTCGACAATGTGCCACATAATCAAGAAGTTTGCAACTCATGGCACTTTAGCTAATCTCCCTGGACTTGGACGGAAGAGAAAAAATGATGATGATGATGATGAATGATGATGATAGGTTGCAAAGTAGGGCCTAGTGTCAGGACACTGGGTTTGTGTCTGAGATAATGGGTGCTTTCAGCAAGACAATGACCCCTAAACAAAACTAGAAAAAAAAGGCTAAATATAAGGTCAAAAATAAAGACTTAACACAAATTAACTCAGGATTTCCTCCAATGAACAGTATATGCCTACTTATTTCTACGCGGTGCATTCATGAATACCCTATTTATAAGTGCCCTGGTCATTTTCTACCGCTTCTTCCCGTTAGGGGTCGCGGGTGACTGAAGCCAGTGACTTTGGGCCTTTGGGTACACCCTGGACAGTGGCCAACTGGTCACAGGGCTGACACAGAGACATGGACTTTGACAGACAACAATTCACTCTCACATTCATTTAGAGTTGCCAATTAATCACCCTTAGGTTGTTATATGCTCTGGCAATACTTTCTGCTTATTAAAACTGTTAGACCTGCAGTTAAATGACAGAGATGGATATTATGAGCTCTGTAATATAAAGGGCTTTATTACATAAGGTGTTATTAAGGTTTATTAGGTTGGTTAAGACATGATGAGAGTGAACTAATTTAATTTCAGTGAAAGAAAGTATTAAATATGAAATTCTGCAAAATTTTGTTTCTTTCAAAAAACATTAAAAACATGGTTGTTTCAGGCTCCAGGCAAACTGACTAAGTTCACAGGGGCACACAGGCCACTAAAGGACCCTCAAAAATACAATGACTGCTGGATTATTAAATATACATTATCCTGGTTCAGTCCCTCATTGATTCATTATAATAACTACACTTTTCATAGCCTTAATAAAACATTAACAAGGTGTCTACAGCACGATTTTGGCTATCTGTGACTAAACATTCCTTATTATGGCTAAAATCTTGAGTCGTGGCTCAAAATTGTGGGTCGTAGATCTTTCTGTGTGAGAGGCAAAGATTAAAGATTATTGTACCACCAAAGACAGGCTATGATTTATGTTAAACCTGTCTGATATTTTGAAATCTTGGTCGCAGAGTGAGCCCTCCTCTCTGCAATCAATCTCTGTCAAACATGTAAACACAAGCGCACCTCAAAGTACAGCAGAGGGGCTTTACCATGAACAATAAATCAGAATCAGAATCGGCTTATTGCCATTGTCAGTGATCAAAATTCACAAACATAGGAACTTGCTTCAGTGTAAAGTGCAACATAAAACAATGAATAAAATATGATGAAATATATAAAATAGGCATGCATAAGATTAAGATAAAATAAAATAAAGTAGACTAAGATAGACTAAGACTATATACAGAAATGTACAGTTGGACAGTCAGTAGTGCAAATGTAGCAGTGCAAATAGATAGTTCTTTTATAATATATTGTTAAAGTGGCAGGTGTTACAAAGTGTTCATGAGTCCAACAGCAGAGGGGAAGAAACTGTTCTTGTGGCGGGAGGTTCTGGTCCAGATGGACCGTAGCCTCCTGCCCGAGGGGAGGGGCTCAAATAATCCATGTCCAGGTGAGAAGGGTCAGCTGGAGACGCATAGGTCCTGGAGACGTACAGGTCCTGGACAGATGGAGAGCTGCAGCCGATCACCTTCTCAGCAGAGGCACAATGCACTGTAATCTCTGCTTAGCTGTTTGGCTGTGGCTCCAGCGCACCACACGATGATGGAGGAGGTGAGGATGGACCACACGGTGATGGAGGAGGTGAGGATGGACCACACGATGATGGAGGAGGTGAGGATGGACCACACGATGATGGAGGAGGTGAGGATGGACCACACGGTGATGGAGGAGGTGAGGATGGACCACACGATGATGGAGGAGGTGAGGATGGACCACACGGTGATGGAGGAGGTGAGGATGGACTCAATGATGGCCGTGTAAAACTGCACCATCATCTGCTGCAGCTTGGCTTTATTCAGCTGCTGCAGGAAGTTCATCCTCTGCTGGGCCTGACTGATGATGGAGCTGATGGTCGGCTACTTAATTTAGTAAATTTTACAAATGAATAAATAAGCATGTTGTGCTAACCCTAGCTAATTGGAACAACTCTGGTGACTTTATCACACGGAGCCTAGAGCCTAACATTCACTCAGACAAAGTTTGGCCATAGACTGATCATGTGAAGCATCGTACTATGAGACTGAGTGGCCTTAGGACTTATATTCCTCTCGTCTTACAGTGTGACATCTATAAATCATCTGGGATGTTATGTTATGAAAAGTACTTATCCAGAGTATAAATGAATCAATGAATTCAATCCAATTCAGAAATGTAGTGGAGCAGAAAGTACAGATACAGTATCTACTTGCAAATGTAGAAAAAGTAAAAAATATTCACAGTCAAATTTACAGTCAAATTTACATGGTACAGCACTTTACTTTTGTACTTGATTACTTTCTACCGCTGCTGCCTGTGTGGAGTCAGAACAGAATACTGCTGTTCCTTTAGTCTGCAGGAGGGGGCACTGTGGCTGTAAGACAGTTGGTAGACATAGAGACGTCAAGATGTTTGGATATGCTTTTGTTTTGACTCTCTGAACTGAATGAGTCCTTTTTGGAACAACAGAGCAGCAAAGTTTTTTTTTTTTTGCATTTTTGTTTGTTTGCTTTGGGATCGGCACTCGTTACAGGAAGGATTGCATTCACATGCTGTGATCTCAGTGTTTGTTTTGTAGAAACCAATATTCCTAACAGCATGTCGCACAGAAAATTACCTTGATAACTTACATCTTAGCTGACTTACTTTGGATTGTGCATCTGGTGTTTAGGAAGCCTTGTTGTGAATGAATGAGTCCCTTCAGGGATAGCTTCATGCTTGTCCAAAGCTCGTCCTGTGTCGGGTTTATCTTTATTTTCTCAAAAGTTTAATGTCCCAGAATATATGAAGTATCTGCTGTGAGAGACAGCTGTGAGAGATAACTGCAGAGCTAAGTGTTGATTCAATCACCTCTAGACTGTGGGGCTAAAAGGAAGAAGGCGTAATCATAATCATAATGATCAGGTCGTGTGACCACAAACAAAGAGAGGGTCAATGAAGAAACATTTGGGAGTGGATTTCCTTATCTGAAAGGGGGTTTGTCTCTTTTGAAGAAGCAGTTGTTCTACCTATATAAATAATAATTCTATGTAAAGATATGTTACACTAGAATCTGGGAGATCCTTTGGCCACAGTGGGACTCCCAGGCAACGCCGGCTGCTCTCTGTAATAAACTTCATTTAATGTATAGAAGCTAGCGTCAACGAGTCTTCTTCTACTAACTGACACATCAACCAAAACTTTCAGAAACCACAACATCTAAGCCAGGGCAGACTGTTCTGATGTTGTTAATAAGCAGGGAATCAGATGAGCTCCTAACAATGCTACAACAGCAAGTCGGCTACTTTCTGCTTCTAACAGCAAAGTCCATCCAAACTTCTCTAGAACACAAATGTTTTCTTGTACACAAACTCCTGAACAGTCTCACATTAAATCATAACATAAACCTTAACATAAACCTTAACATAAACATAAACTGTCTCCTCCTGTGCGCGGACAATGAGCAGAGCCAGGACAGTGTAAGTGTACTGGAGCATTAGAGCACAACCGCGAGCTGTAATCACTCAATTAGACCCTCTTTTATGTCTGTGCCCCAAATGTTGTGCTAAATACTTTATACAGAGCAGTGTCCCTCTGCTCCTGAATATTTAACTGCCTCTTTCTGGCAGCGCCGCACTCAGCCTATGTCCGACCACTATTATTTCTACGGCAAGAGGCTATGGGCTGTGTTACACTGTCCACTAGTTCTGTGCATTTGCGTTGAATAGTGGTTTTAAGGAGGATTTGTACACGCCCTGTGGACCGTGGACCGTGCACGCGCCCCGTGGACCGTGCACGCGCCCCGTGGACGCGCCCCGTGGACCGTGCACGCGCCCCGTGGACGCGCCCCGTGGACCGTGCACGCGCCCCGTGCACGCGCCCCGTGGATTGTGCACGCGCCCCACATATTGTACATTTGCCCTGTGCACTCTTGTCTCCTCTCTCCCTCGCTCCTTTTTTCCTCTCTCCTCCCTCCTGTCTCCTTCTGTAATCCTTCCTTGTTTCCTCTCTCTATCTTTTCCTTCATCTCTCCTCGTCTCCTCCCTCTTGTCTCCTCTATCACTCACTCCTTTTTTTCATTCTCCTCTCGTCTGTCTCCTTCTGTCATCCTTCCTTGTTTCCTCTCTCTCTCTATCCCTTCCTTCCTCTCTCCTTGTCTCCTCCCTCTTGTCTCCTCTTTCCTTTTTTCCTCTCTCCTCCCTCCTGTCTCCTTCTGCCATCCTTCCTTGTTTCCTCTCTCTCTCTATCCCTTCCTTCCTCTCCGTGTCTCCTCCCTCTTGTCTCCTCTTTCCTTTTTTCCTCTCTCCTCCCTCCTGTCTCCTTCTGCCATCCTTCCTTGTTTCCTCTCTCTCTCTATCCCTTCCTTCCTCTCTCCTTGTCTCCTCCCTCTTGTCTCCTCTTTCCTTTTTTCCTCTCTCCTCCCTCCTGTCTCCTTCTGTCATCCTTCCTTTTTTCCTCTCTCCTCCCTCCTGTCTCCTTCTGTCATCCTTCCTTGTTTCCTCTCTCTATCCCTTCCTTCCTCTCTCCTTGTCTCCTCTTTCCTTTTTTCCTCTCTCCTCCCTCCTGTCTCCTTCTGTAATCCTTCCTTGTTTCCTCTCTCTATCTCTTCCTTCATCTCTCCTCGTCTCCTGCCTCTTGTCTCCTCTATCACTCACTCCTTTTTTTTCATTCTCCTCTCGCCTGTCTCCTTCTGTCATCCTTCCTTGTTTCCTCTTTCTCTCTATCCCTTCCTTCCTCTCTCCTTGTCTCCTCCCTCTTGTCTCCTCTTTCCTTTTTTCCTCTCTCCTCCCTCCTGTCTCCTTCTGTCATCCTTCCTTGTTTCCACTCTCTCTCTCTATCCCTTCCTTCTTCTCTCCTTTCTCCGTCTCTCCTTACGTCGTATGACCATCCACAATTAGCTTTAATAACCACACTCCACCTGTGTGCAGACGTAAGACTCTACATAATCTGTGTGCTGAGCGTTCTCGCACACGTCGTTGTTTGTGATAATGGGGAGAGACCGGAGAATTACAGAAGATCAGAACACTGCTTTTTAGATGGTGCTTTGAGACCAGTGTCTGCTCTGTGTGCTGCCAGGGCTGTGCGGCTTAACTTGGGATTTCTGTCATGTCCTGCTCAGTGGCACGAGGGCTGTACGACATGCTGAATGAGGGATTAGGCTTGCTAATAATGATTTCTATTGTGCTTGACAGGATTCTCAAAATGTTTGACAGTAACTCCTTTGTCTCTCTCCTTGCGTCTGAAGTCACAGCTGCCCTGGGGCCGACTGGCTCTCACTGGGAAGGGGAAAGAAATTGTCATGTGCTGGAATTGAACCACCAACTTTCAGGTTAGTGAGTGGACGTCTGACAAAAAGTCAATAAAGAAAAGTACTATGATCTTTCTGTTTATGTCACTACACTGTGAGCAGAAGTCCCCTTTGATGAGTCTCTGTCTCTTTGTCTCCTCTGTCCTCCTTGTCACCCCTGTCCTCTACTCCCCATGTCTCCTATCCCCTTGTCTCCTTTGTCCTCCTCTCCCCTCATCTCCCCTGTCCTCTCCCCTCATCTCCTCTGTCCTCTTCATTCGTCTCCTCTCCTCTCATTTCCCCTGTCCTCCCCTCGTCTTCTCTTTCCACCTCTCCCCTCATCTCCTCTGTCCTCCTCTCCCTTCGTCTCCTCTGTCCTCCTTGTCACCCCTGTCCTCTACTCCCCATGTCTCCTATCCCCTTGTCTCCTTTGTCCTCCTCTCCCCTCATCTCCCCTGTCCTCTCCCCTCATCTCCTCTGTCCTCTTCCCTCATCTCCTCTGTCGTTTCCATTCGTCTCCTCTCGTTTCCCCTGTCCTCCCCTTGTCTTCTCTTTCCACCTCTCCCCTCATCTCCTCTGTCCTCCTCTCCCTTCGTCTTCTCTGTCCTCATTTCCATCTGTCTCTCCTCTTGTCTCCCTGTCCTCTTTTCCTATTGTCTTCTCTGTCTTCTCCATTTGTCTCCTCTCCCCTCTTATCCTCCCCTCTCCTTATCTTCTCTCTCCGCCTGTCCCCTCCTCTCCTCTGTTCTCTCCCCTCGTCTCCTCTGTCTACCTTTTTACTCATCTCCTCTTTTCTTGTCTCTCCCGTCCTCTTCTCCCCTCATCTACTCCCCCCTTCTCTCCCGTCCCATGCCCCCGTCTCCCCTTGTCTTCTGTTTCCTCTCCCCTCATATCCTCTGTGCTCCTCTCCCTTCACCATCCCTGTCCTCATTTCACTCACTTGTCTCGTCTCCCCTCATCTCCTCTGTATACCTTTTCGCTCATCTCTTCTTTTCTCGTCTCCCCTGTCCTCATCTCTTCTGTCCTCCTTTCCCTCCGTCTTCTCTGTCCTCATTTTCACTTGTTTCCTCTCCCTGTCCTCCTTTTTCCCCTCATCTTCTCTGTCCCCCTTTTTCCTCATCTTCTTTGTCTCGTCTTTTTTTCCCCTCGCCTTTTCTCCTCTCTCCTTGCCTCCTCTCTCCTTGACTCCTCTCTCCTTGTCCCCTCCCCCTCTTCTCCCTCCTGTCCAGTACAAACCACTTTCTGTGTGTACTTTTACTCCGTTGCCATGGAGACGGTGCACAGTATATTCTATCAAACATCCCATAGTCGGCTATACACATAAGGATCTGCAGCTGAGCCTTCTATCAGCCCAACCAGGTTTCATATCCAGCTAATTAAATATAAAAAAGAAAAATATTCGATTTCAGTATTTTTCAGAAATAAAATAAATCTGTGCTTGAAGAAATACAGATTTATTAAGAACAATTTCTATTCAGAGAGCATATAACCTTGTCTTTACTTAGGACAAAATGGGTGAGTTTTGTATCATCAAGCATCCTATCTTCTGTGTCCTTGTCTCCTCCCTCTTACCTTCTTTCTCAATGTCCCCTCTTTCTTTGTTTCCTCTCTGTCCTCCCTCCAAACTCGTCTTTCCTCTGTCTCCTTGTTTCCTCTGTGTCCTCTGTCTCTTCTCTGTCTTTTCTCCTCTTTCTGTCTTTTTGCTGCCTTCTCTCCTTGTTTCAAAACTCTTTGTCTCCTCTCACCTCTTTTCTTCTCTCTTCTTTGCCCCCTCTCTCCATATCCACTCTCCTGCTTCTTCTTCTCTTGCTCCTCTACCTTTTTATTTCTCTTACACCTCCTCCCTCTATGTCTTCTCCATCCTTGTTTCCTCTGCCTTCTCTCAATTGTCTCCATTAATTGTTTTACCGCTCCAGTCTGTTCTGTCCTTTCTCTTCTCTCCTTGTATCTTCGCTCCTTGTTTCATTACTCTTTTCTCCCCTGTCCCTCTTCTCGTTTGCCCATTCCTTCTCCCCTCTCCTCCCGTCTTCTCGATTCCTCTCCCCTCCCTCCTACCTGTATTGAAGTCCGGTTTGGTAAGTATTGCACAGTGAAACGTGTCCTTCAGGAGCAGTAATTGAGGTGGTGACCCTGACGAGAGCTTGAAAAGTGCTTCTGATGTCTTCAAGGACACAGTTTTGTTTGGAACCCTCCATTGTCTCCCCATTGGTCCTTTGAGCTGCTGTATCCAGTATGATCAAAGCTTCTATAGTTTGGATCTTTACAACTGTTGAAGGGTTTGGGGCTCAGAACAAAGGACATGTCAGCGCAGAGTCTCTAATGGGCCTCTAACAATGTACTTAACAAGTATTCATCTGCCTTATGTTGCTTTATATAGCTTACACAGACAAAGTAACTTTACACTTTTGGGTCACAATTCCTTCACAAGCAGAAAGCATATGGTAAGGCGACTATTTCTTCATCTCTCTAGGGTTTCTTGGAATTACCAGTCACATTTTCACACAGGCAAAGTGGGTGAAGTGTCTTGCCCAAGGACAAAACAACAAGAAGGAGCTGGAGAAGGGATATTTACCTTGCACATAAACAGAGTTGTTATTATATTTTCCTTTTGGGAGAAAGCCATAGGGCAAACACCAGCATGTTCACTAAACCACGAGGTTGAACAGCCCTGGGCCACAAAGAGAATGAGCAGAGAGAGAGAGAGGGAGCAGAGGGAGAGAAGGAGCAGAAAGACAAGAGAAAGCAGAGGCAGCAGAAAGCAGGGAGAGAAGCAGCAGAGAGAGAGAATATGCAGAGGGAGAGAGGGAGCAGAGAGAGAGAGAGGGGAAGAGCAGAGAAAGAGAAGGTGCAGAAGGGAGAAAAGGAGCAGAGAGGGAGAGAAGGAGCAGAGAGTTAGGGGACAGAGGGAGAGAAGGGGTTGAGGGAGCCAGGGAGAGAAGAGGAAGCAGAGAGAGATAAAGAGAGAAGGAGCAGAAAGTGAGAGGGACCAGAGAGAGGAAGCAGAGAGAGAGAGCTTATGTTTTTAGTGTCTGTGTGTGCGTGCATGTGGGTGTGTATGTGTGCGTATGCACATATGAGTTGGCGTGTGTTTGTGTGTGTGCCTGTGCGTCTGTGTGTAGCTGCACACGTCTCATATCACATGATTCTTTCTCAGTCACAAAATGACAGCTGAATTGACAGACTGCTGCTTTTCTGGTCTTTTTGCACAGTGACCTCGAAAACTTTGCACCACAAAACACAGAAAACAATATGTATGTTTGTCTCCTGATGACTCACCATATGGACAGTTCCCTTGGGATTACTTTGTCAGGAAATTCTCTGGAGCAGAAACATTTTAAGAAGAAATCACAATATGACTGAGAGGCACAATTATGTAAGGATGCAATTGTTATAGGCCGAAATAAACATAACAAGCGCAGAAATGCAATCTGAAAGTAAAAATAAGTCTAAAATTAAGAGCAACTGATGGAAAAAAGGATACAACAACTTTCATTGGATGCAATATGGAAAATTCTCTAGCAAGACCATCGTGACATTTCCCTCCAACAAGCAGCAGTGTTCTTAAATGTTATTCCGAATAAGAAGTAAGTGCAGCAGTGTGCAGTGTACAGGTTAGGGAGCAGGTGCAATGGACATTTTCTGAGCACAGGAGCCTCAAATGTAGAGTAATACAAGAGAGCTCAAACATGAATAAATCAACTGAAAATCAACTGTGTATGTGTAACATAGTTAATATGTGCGTTGTTAAATCCCATTAATTTGGAAAGCAGCCCCATCTTCTGGTGCACCCCATACCTGCACTTACTGTTCTCTTCACTGTTCACTGACTCGAGACGAGGTAACATGTCCATGAATTTGGGTGGACAAAGGTTTGAATTTACTCATGTGTAGCCATTTTAACGTTAAGTTGGTGATTATAAGTTGTGCTTTACTTACTTTGTGTCTATTTTGTCATGCTTTCTGAAGTTAACTCGATGTATTTCTTATTAGCTTAGTTAGCAGCTAACAAATCGCTCTCTTCGCACTGTTTGCAGACGAGACAGCACATAGTGAATGTCCACCACAAGCCAATTCAAAACTGTTTCTATATTATTTTGTGCAGGTCTGTAAATGTTAATGTGTAAAACATGTTTAATACATGTTTTATTTTGTGATACAGTTTGTTATAGTGTGTTGCACATAAAGTAAGAAAAATGTGACAGTCAGGCAAATTACAATTAAAGGAACACATTTGAATATTTGGTCAAATTTGTTTGATGATCGTTATACTAAAATCCACTATACCTAATCCACTATAACTAATTACAATAGGGCTGAAACGATTCCTCGAGAAAATCGAATAATTCGATTACAAAAATGCATCGAATATTTTTTTCTGCCTCGATGATTCGTTTTATTTTCGTCTTACTACGCGCGACTTGAACATATGTCCGACCGCGGAACTTTGTATGCGCGGAGCACGTTTCCGCACGGCCGCTGCACCTCACCTCACGCAGAGCGGACAGCGGCATGTTTGAGCGGCTGCGGAGTTCTGTGTGGCGAAAATGTCGAAAGACGGCTCGAGGAAAGAAAGTGCAGGCAACGACGGAGAAACGGAACAAGGGGGGCAAAGAAAAAGACAGAAGTTGTCTAAAGTATGGGACCATTTTACATTAAAAAAGCAGACAACACGGTGCAATGTTTGCACTGCCAAACGGACCTTGCATTTCACAGTAGCACAACATCCATGATCCAGCATTTGAACAGAAAACACCCTGCTTATTTGACATCAAGCGCCAAAGGCAACACGAGGTGAGTTAGCTTTGCGTTAACCCTATTTTACATAACTAAAAACGGGCTGTATTTGTTGTAATTTGCCTGATAAATGGCTAGTTATCTGTGTCTGCGCTGCAGTTTGGGAACAACTTGTTCATGTCAACAGTCCGAATCTTTAAAGTCTGTGTGTCATACACAGCGAATGGATCATGCATGTGTAAAATAGATTACAAGATCATAATGTATTGATGAATATGTGAATGTGCACTGCTGATTCATTTCCCTTTTTTTGTTGAGTACTTATAAGAAATATTTTTTAAGTTTAAGTCGGAGCAAATATGTAATGTGTAGGCATATAATCTGGCAATATTATTATAATATAAATTATAATAAACATTTATTTGTCCATTTCAGCACATCTCAGCCCTGAATGGACACATTCCTGAGAATGGCCCCACCATGTTCAACACAGCAAGCAGCAGAGTTCACTGATGTCATTCTGAACATGCTTGTGACTGACATGCGTCCACTATCAATGGTTGAAGGCAATTAAGACAGAAAAGTTTAATTTCATTGTTCTTTGCATTGTTTGTATGCATAAATGTTTACGCACATCACAAAATGCACTTTCAAGTTCAAAGGCAGCTGTTGCTTGTAGCTATAACATTTATTTCTGAGCTGAGTTTTCTTTTGACATTTGAGGAAATATTTAACTGCAGAGGTCAGTACACTATACTGCTATGCTTTATTATTTTTGTTTATTTATTATTTAAATATATTTTATCATTTGACAACTGGTCAGTGTAATTTTATTTAGTACCCCAATTTATGGTAAAACCTCAAGCATTTTATTTTTTGTACTTTAAATTCTTATGTGAAGTGCATTGTGAATCCTTATCTGAAGAACAATGTTGACTGTTGAGCAATTATTAATAAATGTGATTGCAAGTACTAATTTTGAATGTTATTTTCAAGAAATGGCCAATAAAGCTATAAAGTACGTCTTATCCGATTACTCGATTAATCGAACTAAATAATCGATAGATTAATCGATTACTAAAATAATCGATAGCTGCAGCCCTAAATTACAATACTATTATTTGGTCATATTAACAGTATTGTAATTTTATGTTATTGTATTATTACAGCATTGAAATATTGTAATATACTGTTTGTTATTACTTTCTCTTCACTGTTATGTCCTGTCCTGTTCTAAACTGTGTGTTGCAACATTGAAATTTCCCCATTGTGGGACAAATAAAGGATCTCTTATCTCGAGACGAGACGAGACAGCACACAGTGAATGTCCGCCACAAGCCAATTCACAACTGTTTCTATATTATTTTGTGCAGAGAATAAACTGCTGTCACAACAAACCCAGCAGCCTTCGGGGGTCATTGAAATTAAATGAGAAGGCAAGACACACCAGTCACATAAGCTAATGATGAGAGAAAACCCTTATAATAAGGTCATAGGCATTTAAAAGTACATTTTGAATAATAATGAAAAATAACCATTGTGGTCTGCTTATATTCAGCCAGATGCTTCAGAACTCATCAGATGCACTTCACAGTTACAGCTGGACAATGACCCGAAGCATACTGTGAAAGCAACCAAAGAGATTTTTGAGCAAAGAGGTGTGTTGTTGTGCTGTGTTGTGTTTGTGTTTGTTGTGTTGTGGCCAAGTCAATCACCTGACCTGAACCCAATGAGCATGATGCATTTTACTTGCTGAACATAAAACTGAAGAGAACAAGAACGAGCAGGAACTGAAGACAACTGCAGTAGAGGTCTGGCAGAGCAACACAAACTTTATACTGAAAATAAAATCTGATAAATAGGACAAAATTGGATCTTTTGAAATTTGTATTTCTTGAAGAAACAATCATGTTTAAAAGTGTCCAAAGCTAGACTTCAGCAAACTTCAGACTTTAGCAAAACTACTTCAGCTGGTAGTTTTTATACTGTTTCTTGACCCATGTTGGGTTTTAAGGTCCAATGCTTGTGTGGATGATTAGATCTAGTGGTCAGCTGGAGTACGGTGGGTAGGTGGCACTGCAACAAGTTGATTGGTGATCTCAAACATCAGAACAAGTCATTAATGTTTTGGACGTTCCTCAAGAGTTTTCCATCCGAGACTTTGGAGCATAGATGTTACACTGCGCTATCAAGCACTACAATAGTAATACTGACTGTTACAATGTGCCGTGTGGGGGGTTTCATACCCTCTCAGTATAGTTAGTGTGCCTGTGCCATGTTTTTTTTTTTCATTCTATCGGTGCAGTTTGTGTGTGCGCGTGTGCCGTGTGTGTGTGGATGCTGTGTGTGTAGGTGTGTGTATGTGTATGTAGGACGCATAAGCCGAACATTTGCTGACCTCAAGAAATCTTGCCCATTCAACAGAGGAAAGGATGATCATGACATTATCACCCCTGCCCCCATTCTGGACATTCTGTGTCCGCATACCAAGCTTCTCTGAACGTGTAGATACAATACTTTGGAAGCTGGATTAGACTTGGCTGAAGTAACTGTTTTCTGTTCGAAAATTGATAAAAAAAAACTCTGATGAGCCATCAAAGATTTTCAGAGAAAAGAAATTTAAACACAGATAAACTGACTAGCTAAAAACCCCATGCACCAAGCTGCTTCGAGATAGAAGCAGTTGAAAAAGGAAGGAGTTTGCTTGGAGTAGAGTTGCTCTCTGAGCAGTAAGCGAGCTTGGACTTTTCGGCCAGTACCAGCAGGCCAGTCCACCTCGTCTAAGTCTCAGGACGAGTCCCAACGGAGGAACTGCACATGGAACTGCACAGGAGAGGACCACCCAAGCCCTCCTACAATGAAGGAACAGAGGAGACAGAGTCTGAGAGCACCTCCTGCTTATCAGCTCAGCTCTGGGGAACAAAGGCCCAAGGAGCTGACTCCTCTCTTCTCCGAGATCTGCGCCCGTCTTTTGACGCTCAACACAGAAGCATCCCCCTCTTCCTCCATGTCCCGCTCAGCCCCAGATCCGACGCTCTGCCTCTGACCCTCAGGTCACGACATGGGACACAAGGCTGGAGAAAAGCGCACATTTCACAGACACAAACTGACTTTAATACATTTTGTCAATTTTAACTCAAACACATAACTAGATAGCTCCAAAACAACCTTGTCTAGTTTACATCTTTTAATGACTAATTTGAATATTTAATCACCATATTATCTGTTTGTATGTTAATCAATAAATCTCCATAAAACTCAGTTGGTAAAGTGTTATTTTATTTCCAGAAAATAAGTCAATGTCACCGTTACGTTCTTACAACCATCAGACAATTTAAGAATTAAATGAACTTTCCTCGCATCCCCCTCATGTTGGGAGGGCATGGATAATCAGACTATATTTATCTTACACTACATGTATGTGTGGTGATGTGGGGGTTGTCATACTTTCTCAGTCCAGTTTGTGGCTACAGGCTCCTCTGACGCACGCACAGGTTCAGAACTCTGTCCACACTCGTGTTATCTCACACTATTTTCATCCCACTAAATTCAGCCTGTCAGACTGCAGTTCATCCCAGGATTTTGTGCCCAAACGGACCCTGCTAGGTCTGCAACAAAGATGTATTTTGAGTTCTTGGTCAAGGCAAACATTAACCAGAGCAGTAAGAAAACAAACAAATGGTTGTAACTAAAAGTAAAATGCAAATTGAACCAGGAAGGCAGTTTTTCAGAGTTGTGTGTTAATCAAATATTCATTTGTTTGTCACATGTTAACACAGGTCACATATGTCAGTTAAAAATCTGGATCAAAGGGCCACATTCGCTGCCAGCTCTGCCCTTTTCCACTCTCTCTCTGTCTCTTTTTGTGCTTTTTGTGCACATAGACACACACTGGGGACATTTCGACTGGCTGAGGAAGCCAAATGGGTTCGTCATGAAGATGCAATTACTTGCAACACTTCTATAAGTATATAAGTACAATGCATTATTATTATTATTCTTTCTTGGCTTTTTTATTCGTAAGTGTGGTTTTTTGAGTGTGGCACACGTGGTTTAGATTGATTTAAAGTGCTCTTCAACTCAAAATAGTAGCGCTAAGAGACAAAGATTTGGACGTACAGCTACAGCCCGCGACACATCGCATGGATCTGTTAAAAAAAACTTTAGCCCTACACAAACGTCTGCTACTAATGAAAAGTCCATCTCCAAATATGTATGTTCTTTTATCCATTGTGGTGCACAGTCCGGAGGCTCAGTGAACCTTAGCTGCTTCTGTTGCACTGGCAGCAAATGACACAGACACTGTTCGTTCAATCATTATATCAATGATCCACTGTTCATTTAATTGCATCAAGCAGTGAGCTTGGTTTATTGAGCATTATTCAAATTATATAAGATAAGACAAACTTCAAAGGATATTAGTGAGAGAGAAAATATTCCAACCATGAAAACTCTACATTTTTTTTAGATATGTTTTAGTAACTTACAGCCTGCTGCGTTGCATGTGGGTCAATTTATACGATTATGTCTTTGTTCCATAATGGTTATTTTTAACAACTTATTTCTTCTATATATATATTTTTTTTTTTTTTTGCACCAAAAACGTACTGAAATGAACCAAACCAAAACTGATCTGAATATGATTTTAAGGTACTGTTTCCCCCCTCATCCTGTTCCATGTTTAATCATTCAGTAAACTATGTTGTATTGTTTAGAATTCACTATTGGCTTGTCTGTGTCATTTTGTGTTGTTTTGGTTTGTCGATAAAGTAAGTTCAAACTCAGGCGCATCACTTCCTGTTCTGTAGTGCCAGGAAAGGCAAGGAATCCACATGGCCTGCAGTTTTAAGATCCAGTCACATCCATGGTTAAGGACTGATAAATCAATGTCGTAAGTTACTGAAATGTATCATTTGGAAGTTCATGTTTTTATATCTGTGTTATTTCATAAGAATGTTATATAATTTTGGATAAAAAGTAAATGCTAAATTGGTCATTGTTAAGGAAGCTGCATACTGATAATGCTTTGTCACATTGTTAAAATCAACCATTCAGCAGTTCATGTATACTGAATTTTCTTTGTTTTTCTGTGTTTTGGTGATAGTTTTCACTCCATGTTATGATGAAGGAGTCAACAGTAAATCTGTGAAATACAACGTCGACTCGTCTCTTTGTCGTGAATGGAGTTTAGCGTGGTGTTTAGTCTACGGTCTGTCGCACCTTGATGAGAACACTATATATGTATAGTCCATCATTCAAAAATGTGTCTCTTTAAGTCACTCGGGTGAGGAAGATCACATGTTCATGCAAGTAGTTTGAACATAAGTTTACCTGAGGAGAACATGAACAAAGGCAGAGAATGAGCCAGAGCATCTCTCCCCCTCTCTCTATCTCCCTCTGGGCCCCTGCAGAGTGACATTCTGAAGAGTCTGCTGAATGAATGGCTGAGTGACTCTTGCATATTGAGCAGTGAAACTCCAGTGGCTGCTGTCACTCACACTCATAATCCCCCACTATCACTAACTATATGTACCTCTTTATTCTATTTTCTTTCATAGCTTAACTTTAAAAGCTCATATTATTTGTTTTTTTTCAGGCATTTAGTATTTTACAGATAAGACAGGTCACTGTTTGTACAATGTGTTATTTGTAAGGCAGGTATGGTATTTATTTCTACAGGAACAGTGTAGAATAAACATTGATCAAAAGGAAAGATGGTTTGTACCAGATTGTGGCAAGATATGCTATTTTCCACCCGTGGTTAATGTAACAAATTACAGAATCTAAAAGTAGAGGGATACATGTCACCATACATTAACACTCTTAATATACATACAAATTAAGGCGAGACACTACAGGAAAAACTCTTTTGTTTTTTTTGTCAATTTCCTTTCATGTAGAAACAATAAACTTGTCAAATAAGCTCTTATTTTTTATTATTATTATTTTTTATTCTTCTGTTCCATAGACATTGTAGCATCAAAGGCCGTTTAAAAAAAAAATGCATTTATCTCCCCTCGGGACATAAAGATCACTTAAAGTAGTTCCTACACTCAACAAACTTTACAATCTTGGACTGAACAGGATTTTAACGAAACGTACAGAGGGATTTTTTTTATATCTAAAATATGTAAAACAGATTTATTGGAGTTTCAAGAAAAAAAAAAGACCAATTTTGAATTTTTGGGACAATTTTCAGTCCAATCTAGTTTACTTAAAAACTAAATAAGATAATCTAAATCCCTTCAGTAAATTTAAATCTGGTTCCATCCATTTTTCAGGTTTATATGTCCCTATGTGTATTTTTGGCAATTTTTACACATAAAATGCCTTATTTGACATGATAAAAAACTTGTAATATATATTTTTCTCACATTTATGTCAATAAATTATTAAGTTTCAAATTGATATCTTTAAATTTAAGATTTGTTTTACTATTCATCTGAAGTGTCTGCAGGATTACTTAAACTTGCAAGAAGCAATACAATACAATTCCAAGTAAATTAATGACGAGGGGAAAACCATTATCACATTAAAAGCTCATATAAGTAGATTTTACACTATGTCCCGTCATGTTGTCGAGCTAATAATACAGGATGTATGCCATGCACCTGACAGCTGGTCCCAGACTCCCCACAAAGCAAATGGCTTTACATATTTCAGCCCCCAAAATGTAATGATACACGCCTACACAGTACACACACACACACACACACACACACACACACACGCACGCACACACACGCACACACACACACACACATGCACACACACACACACGCACACATACACACATGCCACTGCACACACACACACGCACACACACACATGCACACACACACATGCGCACGCACACACATGCACGCACGCACACACACACCACAGACAGACACACGCACACACATGCACACACATGCACACACTGCACACACGCACGCACACATGTCGCCTGGCAGCCACGCACACGCCCACACACACACGCACACACACGCACACACACACACACACACACACACACACACACACACACACACACACACACACACACACACACACACACACACACACACACACACACACACACACACACACACACACACACACACAGGAGATAGACAAGCCTGGTTTGACAGAGTCTGAAAGAGACTCCACACACAGCTGGCCTGATTGTGGTTAAGAGGAGGACAAGATAACATTTGTAGAAACCGAGAGAACATGAAGGAGAGAGGATGAAGAGAGGGAAATGAAGGAGTGGGGGTGGGAGAGAGGAAGAAGGACAGCGAGAGAGGGAAGCAGGGGTAACTAACAGGGGTAAAGGTGGTAGGAAAAAAGGGAAAGAATTACAGAGAGAGTAAGAGGTTGGAAGGAGAACATAGACATACTGAAGAAGAGAAGTGGCTGAGGGGAGAGGGAGACAGAGAGAGAGATAATGTAATACAGGAGACAGACAGAGAGGAGAGAGAGACTCCACATCAGTGTCCATGTCTTGCATCAGAGGCTGCAAGCGTCATGTCTGCTGCCTCTCTCTCTGAGTTTAGAGTCTGAGGCTGGGACTGTGCTCAGCAACACAACACCAACCCCCAGTCACAATAGTCATGTTCATCTGTCATGGCAGGCAGTGCAATGAACTCTAGTCAAGTCACCAAGATGTGACTTTTGCCTTGCAGCACCTTTGACTGTACAGTAAATGCATTTGAAGTCACTCCAAAAATCTTTAACTTAAATACACCTTGAAAACATACATTTTGCGTTATCTGTGTAACTCTAGCCCTGAACATATCATGAGCGCATGGGTCACACACATGGACCAAATGGCAAAAGAAGGAGGCACTTTAGTTTGGACTTACACAAGGTGTTATGACCCAGATGGACCAAACACATTAAACAGGTCAAAAGGGCTACAAAATATAAATACTTTTATTTTAAGTTAACCTTAATGTACTTTAAAAATATACACAGGGTCAACCCTATACAGGGCCGTAGAAGCTGGTGCCTACATCACTAACTGGCAAAAATGTTCCCAAACCAACCTGGACAAACAAAAGGCGAAAATGAGACCACCAGGTCAAAACAAAACGCTAATTGCAGATAGCAGCCAGCGTCGAGGGCGAGGCGGTGCGCAGCAAGAGAGAGAGAGACAGCACAAGAAATGCACAAAAAGTGCACCAGCACAAGCACAAGGCTATAATAAAGGTAAGCTAACTGCAGTGCATTGTCATCACAGATAAAAGATACTTGCTGAGAGTTGTTTTGTTGGATTTAAAGTTTAATGAGCTTCACATGAGTGAAAAAAGAATTTTGTGAATGGAGTCTAGAGCCAATCAGCGTCAGAGTCAGAGTCTTGTGGCGACAGACTCTGAGCTCCGATGGTGTTTTTCCACACTAAACACACACAGCCGCCAAAACGTGCTTGAGCAGTTCAGACGGGAGATGCTCTCCTTGGTGTGAAACAGCTTTAATATAAGCACACAGTTGTAGTGATTTGACAAAAGAAATACTCAAAATGAGTCTAGTGATGTATGGACTTAAAAACTGACCTTCAGATCTCTACCTTTAATGTCACAAATCTGGGCTCAGAAAAGGGAAAGATGAGCTTGTGTCCACGAAATGATAAAAACAAACTGTTAAAATTACACAAATCTAAACACAAAAGTTGTAAATTCCGATTTGTTTGTTCCATATGTTGATTTCAATCTGTAACGACATTGGCCTGTTGAGGTTACCCAGAGCTCATGCGCCCGGTGCCTGCAGATGCACATGTTCCCTGGTTCCCAGCAGCCCTTTGGACACAATAAGAAGGAACTTAGGTCGGTTTGGGTAAACTGTCTTAAATTGTTACTCTGTGGCAAAGAGAACATAGGTACGAACTAGAGATGGCATTACATATTCACACAGTGTGTATGTGTATGTGTGTGCGCATGTGCTGGAGGATCTCTCTACACTGGGTGGACTGCTCCTCGTCCGCCTGGAAGAACTCTTTAAAGCCACCTCCCTCTTGAGTGGTTGTGGCTCCACAGTCCAAGTGGATGTCAGTCCTAGTTCATCTGCAGCCTGTCCGTCCGTGGGAGTAGGATCTCTCCTTCACTGTGGTTCTCCCCGAGGTTTCTACTTTTTCCCGTGGGGTTTTTTGTAGTTTTTCCTCGCCGCGAAGGAGGGTCAAAGGACAGGAGCATTCTGGGACAGTTATCTGAACTGCTTTACCTGTGGCCCATCGATGCAACTGTTGTTGTGATTTTGGGCATTATAAAAATAAATTGATTTGAATTGATTTGATTTGATGTGTGTGTGTGTGTGTGTGTGTGTGTGTGTGTGTGTGTGTGTGTGTGTGTGTGTGTGTGTGTTTGAGTCACAGACTATTTGCTACAATCAGTGACGACTATTTCAGCTTCAAATCTAATCTTCAACCTCATGTGTACAAATGTAAAATACAGACATCATTTAATCACATACAAGTGTACAGCAACAGATAAGGGGAGGGAACTTTACCTTACCAAAAGTGAATTCAAATGATTTGAAACAAACAGTAATTTAAAGAGGCGTGTATGAGAGGAATTAGATTCCAAAACAAATGTGTTAGTTAATTAGTAAAATCCAATTTAAGTCAACAATAAAAGAATATCTGAGTAGTGATGGTAAGAGCGTTGTCTGCAGTGGCGGATCACGGAATTTGGGGGCCCAAGACAAAATTAAGTACAGGCCCCGCCTCATCAAGTATAATTTTCTATAACTTTTCTTATGTAATTGTTCTTGAAAGACGCTTTTGTTTTTGTTTTTTTTGTTTTGTTCAAGTTAACAAATTTGGGGTTGTAAGTGAACTATTGTAAAAATCAGACCATATTTCCTAAATTGGTGCATTTAACACATGATTTAAATACATAGTTCTCATTTGTAATTTTATAATGTTATGTTTTATTTATATGTGCCAAATAGTAACATTTGACATTTAGTTAAAAGTACACAGCAATACAATTCTGTGATTGTGAGAGAATAACAACTGTTTCCTTGCATGTATGATGATTGGAGGGGCATCTTATTTGGGGCCCCTTCAGATTGGGGACCCAAAGCATTTGTGGCCTGTTGCCTAATGGTGAGTCCGCCTCTAATTATTTGAACAAACACAAATGACAATAAAAGTGTCAGATTAAGATTATTATTATGTTCAGTGTCATACATTGAAATAGTTTATAGTGATTCTGACATTGTATTGAAAGATCATCTGCTGTCATTGTCACATTATTGTGAGTGAATGTATATAATTTACAATGAGTGTTGCATAATTGCACACGCAACAAATAAACAGAGCTAGTTCACAGAGGCTCTGGATTAAGCAGTGAAGTAATAATATTGGAGCTCGAAATTATGTTTAGTTCAATAGATTTAGCACGGGGGTCCGGGTTCAACGCCCGCTCCTGCATCTGTTTTTTCCACTCTTTCTTTCTTTCTTTCTTTCTTTCTTTTCTTTCTTTCTTTCTTTCTTTCTTTCTTTCTTTCTTTCTTTCTTTTCTTTTCTTTCTTTCTTTCTTTCTTTCTTTCTTTCTTTCTTTCTTTTCTTTCTTTCTTTCTTTCTTTCTTTCTTTTCTTTCTTTCTTTTCTTTCTTTCTTTCTTTCTTTCTTTCTTTCTTTCTTTCTTTCTTTCTTTCTTTCTTTCTTTCTTTCTTTCTTTCTTTCTTTCTTTCTTAATTGACGTTTTATAATGGCAAACTCTCCAAAATGTATACCACCAAATGTGACTGACCTAGTAGGCAGCCTTTTCTCAGCTTTGGAGATGATCAGTCACTGAGATCAGAGGGCTATTAAATGAACAGTGAATCATAATATTACAGTAAACAGAGCTTGGAGGGGTTAAAAGTGGCAGTTGTTCCATAGCTCCCCCTCATCTGCCTAACTAACTAACTAATTAACTAACTAACACAAACAGTTGGTTGCATGTGACTTCGGCCGAGCAGAAGCCTCTCATCCCCTCATGCTCTCAGCCAGGCAAGAGGCTTTGTACGTCCAAAGCTGCAGTGGAGCTGGCACTTGAATCCAAGTGGATTCAGAGTTTGCACCGGATTAATATGAACTTCCTTGGCATTACACACCAGAGTAAGAGAGAGTCAAAAATGTGCTTCACAACATGAACAAGCGAGGAAAGGCTGTCTGTGTGTGCCTTAGACAGCTCACTCTATCAGTGACAGGGAGGGTGGTGACCTCAGTCAGAAAAAAAAAAAAAAAAACAAGAATCAAAATAAGTTAGGATTGCAGGCTGCAGATGTCGACGGAGGTGTCCCCAGCTTATTATTGGCTTCTATTGTCAAAATAACAATAATAACAAAGTAAATAATTAAATAATACATTGATTTTGCACACACACACACACACACACACGTGCACACACACACACGTGCACACACACACACGTGCACACACACACACACACACACACACACACACTCAGCACACATTCAGTGACCAGGGATCTGGGCAAACACATGAAAAAAATAATGAAACAAGACTAGGTTTAACATACTATTTAGAAAGATGGTAATAACACAAGACATTTACACAATAAATGAAACACACATACATTTTAGAATATGATTGTGTCAGTTCCGGTCATGGCTTTCCTTCTTCTTTTGCGTTCTGGTTTAAGACCTGGTTAGACCCCATGTTAGTCCTGGTTTTAACACATGCCTTCTGTCTACTTCTCTCTCTCCCTAAGTAAATGTAACGTTTGTGTTATAAAACTCCAGACTACAGTCAGATGTGTAAGGCCAGGCTTTGTGAGCCAGCTGCTGCTCTGGGTCAAGCATGTGTGGCTTTCCTGCTCCAACACTCTTCAGTCTCTCATGTGTGAATTTCTGTGTATATATAATGTGTATTTATCAAATGTGTGTTTTTATTCTATGCTGGTCACAGGCTCTTGTGCGTTGGCTTGTCCCACGTCATAATTAAAGGATTTTTCACCAAACAGTGCCTTGGATCTTTCTTTTTTTATATTTTACTGCGTATTTTTTCTATTTCAAGCATGGTCACTTTCTTTGTCCTCGAGTCTTTTTTTGACCAAAAATCTTCCCTGAAGTGCTAACGTGTCTCTCTTTTCTTTCTCCTCCTTCTGTTTTCTCTTCTCTTCGATCCCCCCTCTCTCTCTCTCCTACCTCCTATCTTCTCCCCCCCACTCTCTCTCCTACCCCCCCTTTTATCTTCTCTCTCACCCTCTCTCTTCTCTTGTATCCTCTCTCTCACATGCTTCTATCTTCTCTCTCCCTCTCTCCTACCCCCCCTCCTATCTTCTCTCTCACCCTCTCTCTCTCTCCACCCCGTCTTTTTTTCTCTCTCCCCTTTCATTCTCTCATGTGTCCCTCTCTCCCTTTTCTCTTGTTCTTTCCTTTATCCTTCTCGTCTCTCTCTCTCTCTCTCTCTCCCCCCTGCCTCTTGTCACCTCATTCTCTGTCTCTTTCTCACACTCCTCCTTCTCTTTCCTCGTCCTCTTTCTCTTTATTCAGATTGTGTTCCTCTCACTATGCCCAGGTGCATAACTCCTGTGAAGGTTGCAGAATTACTTCTCCGTCCCTGTACTTATTTATTTCACTTTATTAGGAGCTGTCAGATGAAAGGTATATCCGGTAAAACATGTTTCACATATTGAGCCGTTCTTCCTGACGCAGATGAAGTGTAACTGCCTCCTCTGGGGACGCAGCAGAGACAACTTCATTGTTCAGAAAAAAACAACAAAGAGCCGTTAATAAGAGGAGAACCTGCTCTATGTTTCAATGAGTTGAATTATTATAAATATTAATGCTCACCACCGCGATGCGTTCATGGCCAGCCCATCATATCGAATCTGTCAGCTGACACTAAAATGATGTATGGGATCAATGGGAAATATCCATAGCTGCTTTTGCTGACAGAGTTGCTCTGTTTGGTCCTTTGAATCCAGGAGAGAATGGTTCATGAATCCAATGCCAATGCCGTCTCCATGGTAACCACAGCGCAGATGCATTATGGGTTTGTGTTTTAAGATCTCCCTTTAGTTTGGGTTCTGTCTTGGAATGAGATTTCAAATGTTAGTCCTACATCGTCATTTTGTATCCAGACTTTTGTGGGGAGTTAGTTTGTATTAGATGTTCTGCTAAACTCACTTTAAAAGCTTTTATTCATGTTGTATGTGTATCGTTGTTGTGTTTCATTAAAGGTACTCTATGGAGATATTCTGGCATTAACGGGAAAGGTGTTTAGAAGAAGGTGAATTAGATAGAAAGGTTTTAGTGATGGGATGATTCGCAAAATAGCATTGAGTTGTTTGACACTGGTGTGTAATTCTGCTTTGACGCCTGCCCGTCGTCCTACATACAGTAACTGCCAGAGTCATCACGCACAATCAATGATGAAAAAATCAGAGCTGTAGCTTAAATCATTGAACAACAAAATCTTGATTTAACATATATAGAAAAACAGCAATACTGTAACTTATTAGACTTCTGTTTTATTTAGTAAATCAACAGAAAAAGTTCTTTGTTCTCCCAAGGTCCAGCCGGATAGAATATCAAATTGTGACTCATGAATTGAGATACAAATTGATACATCCTAATAGGTAATTACTATATGTACTTTTCTTAATTATGCTGAATGTAAACGTGGTAAAGTCTGGTTCGCCACCTCTTTGTCTCCATATGAAGTGCTTTACTTTCTATCTATCCATCCATCCATCCAAGGCCAGGTCACAAGAACAGCAGTCTGAGAGGGACCAAACTTCCCTTGCCTGAGCTCCTCCAGGTGGTCACATTACTATGCACAGAGAGGCATAATCCCCCCAGCGTGTTCTCTGTCTTCTGGAGCCTGCTGTTATTGGAATATGCAGCGCTTTGGGTTCTTCTGGATGAAGATTGTGTCATGAGTCATTGCTCATGAGTTTGAGGACATTTGAGCTGCGCTAAAAGTGATGCTATGTGGAGCTAACAAACAAGAAAACTGACTTAAAATGCAAAACCTGAACTGATCAGGGGCTACAGGTAAAGGCTTTTTCTTGTCTCACTGCAGTGAGTGTAAGAGAGTATAAACATAACAAAAGAAAGCTTCTGTGAGTTTGTTTCACTCAGGACTCAGCACCGACAGCCTTGAGTCTCCTGTGTCTTCACAAATACAGTACGGCTGTTGAACACTGAGAATACAATCAGAATGCACTCATTGTATAGATGAATAATGAATATAGTGTGTAGATTAATGGAAAACAATGTTCACAAATAACTATCAATTTACTGAAATTGAAAGCTATTATTGTTCTTTTATTCTTTTTTCAATGAGTTTGACACTAACCAAACTCATCCACCATCTTCACACATATACGAAGAGTCCAGAGTCCACATCAGGCCACTTCTACCCTTCTGCAGAACACAAACGTCAGTGAATAATGGATGTGATTTGAGCCGCTCAGACGACACTCAAACGGACTTTAGTCAGTAGTTTCTTGCTCTTATTTTGGGCCAGTGTTTACATGTGTACTGGAGTGAGGCAGAAGCCTTTGTTCAGGCTCAACAGAGGACAGAGCCCAGACTTCTAGGTCCAGAGCAGGCTTAAGACTGGAGGAGAGCCCAGACAAATGACTCAAGATCTCAAACAAGGAATGTCTAATTTTTACTTGAACTTAATATGACTGCAAGTCATGGTTCTCTTGATTTACAATTTTTTTTCTATGCTCGGTTTAGGACTGATTACCCAAACAGAGTAGGTGCTTGAGCCAACCAAATGTCAGAAGATCTTTCAAGAAGACATAAAGTTATTTCTGGTATATGTCTTAACGACTTAACTGCTAAAGATTTTGTAGGATTTTCTTTTCTTCATTTATCTATTTTTTTGTCCACCCTCAGATATTTTTGATATTTTATTTTACCTTTAATTAACCAGGATAAAAACTCACTGAGATTAAAAATCTCTTTTACAAGAGTGTCCTGCATGGCCAAGAGGCAGCAGCATAATAGCACAACAATAACACACAACATTTCACATACACTCACAGGAAATCAGCATAAAGTGACAATCTTAACCCTTGCAGATTGTAAATGTGGTTAAATGTTCATTTAAAAGTAATCTAAAAGAATCCAATGAAACCAGCTCATTTAATTTAAACTCCCTTTGGAGTTTATTCCAAGACTGAGCTGCAGCAAATCAAAAAGCCTTCTTTCCCAGTTCTGTACGCACTCGGTACAGAGAGCAAGAGCAAGTCCTGAGAGCGCAGGCTGTAGCTGCTGCCACTTTTCAGTCCTATGAGATGCTGAAGAAAAGCCTACAACGAGCCAACAATAGATTTGTAAATCAAAAGGTACCAGTACACCATATAAGGGAACTATCAAGCTTATGGGAATGTTAAATACAAAAAGTCAAATCAAAGGGGTGATTCAGTTTGTGGCTGCCTGTCCCTCCACAGTGGCCACACTGTTCCTTCAGCAACGTGTACCTCTCACAACTCCCACTGGCTGTCGGACGACCGGAAATGTCCTCTGACTTCCGATTACCACTCAGCTGTGTACGCGTGACCACTCATTCAGCACCCTCAGCTATTGCTTTTTCCAAACTTATTTTTGTTGGGCTTGGGTTGCTTGTTACTCTCACTGCCTTCAGGTCAGTGTTCTGAGCACAGACAGCTTACACAGTGGCACAGAAAACACACTTTGATCTCATTCTCTGACTCTCTTTCCCTAGACAAAGAGTTCCACCCGAGGGTCTTATTCACGGGACCCTCAACTCTCTGTCACCACCAAGACTGTGGCTCCAGTCTGACACCCCAGACCCAGACTCAGAGGCTCAGAGTGGTTCATTAAATATGGATGGATTGGTCTTTGGGACAGGATCCAAGCCGCTCTAAGCCTCATTCAAACTCACTTTTTGGATTACATGACCTCCATAGGTCCATGATATCACGTGGATGAAATCCAGATTCAGAGATGTACTGGAGCTTCAGTACAGAACACGGATTGCAAATTTAGTTTTGTGGAGTGGTCCCAATAAAGGGAATATTAGACAAATTACTATTTTATTACACCCATTATTTGTACATTGTTTGATACATTTGTGTATTTTTTTAATGCTTCAAACCTGTTGAGCTGCATTATTGTAATCCTTTTGTCAACCATCTGATAAAAAGGTAAAACCTGTAAATCATGAAGGGGAGGCTATTATTTTTAGACAAATCAGTCATTCTAGGATGGATCAGGATCACACCCACTAATTAAATAATAAGACTACAATTCACAACCTTTGAATGGCGTTGTATAAACAGTCCCTCTCTGTAAGTCTGTTCAATCTTTGTTCATCAGAAACATGGTTGAATGAAAACAATAATAGCTGTATACTGACCACTATCAGCAAAGCCTGATTTCTGTGAAAAGGTTTAATTGAATAATTCATGTTTTGAGACATCCAGGGTAATAATTATTTCAAAAGAGAGAGATGTCCAGCTGTGTTTGTTTAACTCTTTTGAGAAAAAAAAGAAAAAGAATATTTAGAGGACAAGTATTATGCTTTAGTTAGATAGTTGCTGGCCTTTTAAACATGCATTTGAGTATTTTTACATTGGCATCTCACAAACAACAATATACCTTTATCACAGCCTTGGGAGATGCCATAGTAACTTAGCTGTGGTTCCATCTTACTGGTTACAAAGGCAGTTACACTAGCAATTTTCATTCACACAATGCTTTGTTATACTAGCTATGCTGAGCTATCATGCCGTTGTAATAATCATGCTTAGACAACAGACATACTCAGAGCTGTCAATGATTTAGGACTTAATAACAGAAAAGAAGATTCTCTGAACCACATCACATTTAATCCTGGATAATATTTGATGTCCCACTCCTCAAGATCGTTGTCACCAAGTTTCAGGTTGATCGGGCTTACACCCGAGGAGGAGTTAGTTTAATTTGAGAGATTTTGAGATTTTCCCATAGGAATAACATGGGGTTTTTCCGTCTTTTCTAAAATATTGGCAAAATTTGCGGCTTCGCCGCACGGAGACCTTAATACTTATCCCAAAAATTTGGATAACTTTTAGTGCCCTACTCCTCAGGAAGATGTTCACCAAATTTCAGGTTGGTCGGGCTTGTGCCCGAGGAAGAGTTTGTTAAAATACGTAACGTTAAAATCGAAAAATGTCTCAAATTTGCATACGTATTGTATGCAAATTTGAGACATTTTTCGATTTTCCCATAGGAATAACATGAGACGTTTTGGTCATTGGTACGGCTTCACCATACAAAATATGACATGGGTCTGCTTGGCTTTTTTGATTGGTAGGCCAAAGTGGAATTTTGTGCAAAATTTCAAAAAATTCTAAAAAACTACATTTTTTGCTCCCCATATAAAAGTTTGCTTTGAACTGTAGGGGGCGCTACCGCGCCAAATTGAATTTTTTCACCTCTAGTAGGTTTAGGCAGGGAGTTTAACAACTGATTCAAATTTGATGCAATTCGGACTTTATATGTGGAAATGGGAGCAAAATTAAAAATTTGAAAATTTCAGAAATTCTGGCCAAACAGAGACCATAAAACTTAGGTGAAAAATATGGATAACTTTTGATGCCACACCCCTCAACTTCATTTTCACCGAATTTGAGCTAAGTTCGGGCAAACGCCCTAGGAGGAGTTCGTAAAAGTACAAAGTTTAAAAAAACTGCTGAGTCCTGTTTAGAGAATTGTGATCCAATATGGCCGACAATTGGTTGGGCGGACGGCGTTGCCGTAATAATATTTTTTGCTTCTCTTGTCACTATCTACCTCTCTGCCATGCTTTACGTGGGGATGGCGGTCTTTTAGTGCTCATAAGCGCTGTCGGGATAAATGTGGTTCCCAGCCTTTTAGTTTTACAACTAGGAACTCTGTAGCGCCGCCCAGAAGGCAAAAGTTCAAACTGTGCCTTAAGAGGATGGTCCTGGGAACTAGTAATGGCTCTAGCCTTCCTCTGCACCTGCCTCATGTACAGGTCTCCTGGCTGAGCCTGTCGTATCCCTGAGACTTTGCTGGCCACTTTGACCAACCTAGCAAGTCTATACTACCATGCATACAATGCAGCCATGCAAAAAGTTATAATTGATTCAATGAAATAATGATAAAACAAGGTCATCATTTCAGATGAAACATTAAAAGTGTTCATACACCTAAGAAAATACATCCTCTGCTGGACTTTCTTCTGGACCGCATCAATCCAATGGATCAAAACACAATTTCCGATCCACGATAACTCCAAGGTATTTGTATTGCTCCACCAGCTCAATGTTTGTGCCTTTGATTACAGAAGTGGAGGGGGGGGGTGGTGCCCTACGGAAGTCCAGAACCATATCACTTGTTTTCAACACATTAAGGTGTAAAAAGGAGGCATCACACCACTCCACAAAGTCATTGAGTACTGTCCCATGGTCCTGTTCATCCCCCGACAGAAGACTGACAATAACAGAGTCATCCGCGAACTTCAGGATGTGTCTGTCCTCATACAAGCTGCGACACTGATCGGTGTAAAGAATGTACAGAAGAGGAAACAGGCAACAACCCTGAGGGAAACCAACAGAAGTAAAGGCAACTTCAGACATTGAGCTATTTGCCCTGACACACTGGGATCTATCTGTAAAAAAATCAAATAACCAGCCGACCAGATTTAAATCAAGATTAAAATCAGAGATCAGTCTCTCAACTAACAGATAAGGCTGAATGGTATTGAACGCAGAAGTAAAATCAACAAATAAGAGTCTAACCTGAGCCTTTGCCTTTTCCAAAAAGTGCAATAGTTTGATCGCTGCATCCTCTACCCCCCCGCCCGACCTATAAGCAAACTTCAGTGGGTCTAACCTGTCCCCCACCTGCAGCAAGACAGCCTCCTTAATTATCTTTTCAAAGATTTTCATAACCAATGAAGTTAGTGCAACAGGTCAGAAACCATTTAGTGATTTAGGGCTGTTGCATTTAGCTAGAGGCACAATAATAGAATGCTTCCAAATTTTGGGGATTCTCTGCTGTGACAAGGACAAATTGAAAATACATTGAAAGATGTCACATAATTGGTTAGAACATGTTTTTAGTAATCGCCCACTAATATTATCAGGCCTGGGGCTCTTTGACGTAGTGTGCTTGAACATTTTCACCACAGCAGCACTGTCAACAAAGATGGATGGCGGTGACTGAGTGGCAACCCTAATTTCTTCTACTCTGTCACCAAAATTACAATTATTAAATCTAGAGTAGAACATATGAAGTTCATCCGCCAGGTGTTTGTCAGAGTCATAACCATTTAGAGCCACTCTGTTTACTCTGTCAGGGGCCCCAATCATTGTTTTCATTCCTCTCCAAGTTCTTTTCAAGTTGTTGCCCTTAAGCTCAGCCTCAATTTTATCTTTATATCTTAATTTGTTTTCATTAATTTCAGATCTGATTTCCTTCCTCACAGACCTCGTTGCATTTTCATCACCCTCATTAAAAACAGTTATTATTTTAAGCAACAACTCTTTTATGTCCCTCGTGAACCACTGATTGTTATTTGGGTACACTATTATTTCCTTATTGGGAAATACAAGAGTCTTCGCAAAAGGAAATGTAACAACTGACAACGTCTGTAAGTTCATCAATGTCCGAACACGACTTCTGAAACATTGTCCAGTCTGTGCACTCAAAGCAGCCTGTAGTGCTAAGGTACTGTCTTCGTCCCACACTTGCACCTGTTTTTTGACAGGCTTTTCCTTCCTCAACAATGAGGTGTATGAAGGTAAAAGATGGACTGTGTTATGGTCAGACGAGCCCAGCGGAGGTCCTGCCGTGAACCCGTACGCGCCTTTAATTTAACCATAACATAGGTCCAAAGTTTTATCGCGACGTCTCGGACATGTTACGTACTGATAGAAACTACTCCGTGTTTTCTTTACATTGCAATGGTTAAAATCTCCAAGAATTACTGGGCGAAATGGACTGGAGATTATTCACCGTTTTAAAAACAACATCAGCAGCTGACTTTGCGTCAGCTTTTGGATGGATGTAAACCACAGTTACGAATAACTGGGGAAACTCCCTGGGAAGGTAATAGGGGTCGAATCGACACAGACAACAGTTCAATGTCAGGGAGACATAGTCGCTCGCGTACAGTGATATCGCTGCACCATCTGCGATTTATATACAAACAGACCCCTCCTCCCAGAGTTTTGTGTGTCACCTCACTGTCCCGATCCAAGCGTAGAGGTGCTCCAAAGCCGCTAACTTCCAATGCCGAGTTCAAGTCCAACTCCGTGAGCCAAGTCTCCGTAAAAGCCATGAGACATGGGTCCCGCTAATCCCTCAGATGCAAAACATTTCCCTGTAGTTCATCAATCTTATTACGGAAGGATCGCACATTTGCCAAGATAATTGAAGGCAAGGGGATACGGTTTTTGCTCAGTAGCTTCCTGGTTCGCCACTTCACTCCTCTCCATTTCCCTCGTTTTCTATGTTGGCCTTTCTTTACAAAGTCATTATTATAGCCAGTAAGTAATTCCTGGTTTAGAATCCCAGACAGAGAATCGAAGACGGTGTTAGACCCAACCACTTGATTGCTCCATTGCTAACCCAAAAGGAATTCACGGGTGTACTGTAGGGGCTGTTGTTGCCAGTCGCTCCAAACAATGTTCCATAAAGCAACCAAAACAAGGGCAAAACAAGTGTGACATTCATTTCTCAGCAATCATCAATCATTCGAAAAATAGAAAACATTAAAACAGAGTGTTCTTCAGAGTGAAAGTAGGAATACAATACAGTGATCCCTCGTTTATTGCGGGAGTTGCGTTCCAAAAATAACACGCGAAAAGTGAAATCCGTGAAGTAGTCACAGCTTTATTTTTCATTATTTTACAATGCAATACTGAACTATGGAATGAAACCAAAAATCAAAACCTGTTTTAAAGCCCAAAATTTGTTTAAAACAATAATTTTAATATAGTAATACAAGGTTGGAAACATTGTCACTGGTGTATTTCACAGTCCCAGCTGTGCCTCTTCGTCCTGACTCTGCTCCGCTGTAGCGTCTGTTTCTACTGAAGGCGCAGGAGTCTTTCTCCGAGAGAAGAACATTTTTATGGGTAGTTGTTGGCGCTCTTTCTTTTTTTTCAGTTTTTTACAGTTATTCTCAATTGACACATTTTTAAAACATGGTTTAGTTTGAGTCAAACATTTATTTGAAAAGGAGCAGTCAAATTGTTGGGAACCTTTCCCATCAGGGCTCTTTCTCTGAACAGAAAACACGGCACTCATGTAATTACATACATTTATCATGTATCTTCTACTACAGGTATGTTCACACATGATAAAGGACTTTGGCCCTAACATTGTATATTACAATTGCAAATACTTAAACATTGTATATTACAATTGCAAATACTTAAAAACAACTACTGATGGGCACCCAAAATGACAGTTTTTCTGTAATTTTCTTCTAAATTTTGGCACAAATTCCAAAACTTTCTACTCAGGAAGCAAACACTGCTTGTATTGGCACGGCCTTCAATCTATTTTCAATCCTTAACGCTCATATCAAAAGTACAAAACACTTTCTGCAGTACCTAAAATACAATAACCAACTAAACACAATTGTAACACTCTTTATGTATGTACTACAGTTTGTTAACCTAAAGACTTCGCATTCTGATCCAGGACCAGTGACCAAAAGCACAGAGGACACAGCAGAACACACAGGTGTCACACATGAAGATATTTTATGGTCAGACTATTCACCTTATTACGGAAGTTGCCACAGGCTCTGCCATCTTTTCTCAGTTGTATTAGTTTTCATGGGGCAGGCGAGCGCAACTAAAAATAACTTCTACACAAACTACTAAGCCATTTTCAGGCCGCCCAAGAAATCGGTGCATTGCTGACATGAGGCAAGTGTACATTAAACATTACACAATCTACTTTATGTAATAGTAGCAGTGAGACTTTTCCCTCGTTCGGCACTTGCATGAACGGCGTTCTCGTCAAACCAGAAGTACATTTTGACAGGAGTGCAGATCTGTGGCAAAAAGTGGCTAAAGTGTCTCCAAATAGTGTTATTTCTTTCTAAAAAAAAAACGAGATTTCTGTAGTGAAAACAAGTTTGAACCAGGTTTTGATCCAAAGATTCCATTATCCAACAGTTCTGACAATAGATGCAAAGAAGTAAATTATTTTTGGTTACATAATTTATTTGTGTAATAGTTTAAACATATTTGCAGCGTAAATCTCACAAACCAACATAAACAATGTGACATAGGTCCAATATGTATTTACCTCCAACAGCATTTATTTAGGTGAATTAGATTATCTACAATAATGTTTTGTTTATACTGACGTAAAACCCCACTCTTCCAGTCTCACATTCATGTGTGAAGTCTGAACCTAATCGCAGACGGCACTAAACCAGTGAGAGCTTTTGGATCAGGACTAAGACTTCTGAACTGCGCAGTCAAATTAATGAAAGAGCACATAAAAACATGTGACCAGTTTTTGAGAGTTTTGATGGTAAAACATGCTTTTGAAGGCCAATTTGTCAGTTTAAAATGTAATACAGAATTTTGCTAGGTAAAATAAAACTGGCATTCTGTTAAGAAATCTGAAAATGTTGAATGAGGAATTGTGTCTAAACGATTGAAAAAACTGTCAGTCATTTCTACAAAAAATATATTTTCAGACAAAAAACACAACTCCTGTGTGTAAAAACACAATTGCTATCACTTTGGTCACTGAGAACAAGACTTCTGAGCTGCAGAGTGAAATGAATGACAGAATACATAAAAAAACCTCCCTCACTCATGTTTGAGAGTTTCTATGGTAACACTTGATTTTGGAGGAAGATTTATCAGTTTTGAATGGAAGACATTTTTTTCTTAAGAATATTTTTTATACAAACTGAAATAACATTTTTCTATTCAGGATTTTGTGTGAGTTGTATTACAAATGTCGATTTTCAACAGAGAAGAGTGTCAGAGCAATTGGAAAAAAAAAAAAAAAACTGTAAAGGAGAGCGGTTGGACGTGACAGTGGGATTGAGGAGATCCTCAAAGTATTCCTTCCACCTTCCGACAACATCCCCAGTCGAGGTCAACAGCTCTCCACCCGCACCGTAAACGGTGTTGGTGAAGCACTGCTTCCCCCTCCTGAGGCGTCGGATGGTTTGCCAGAATTTCTTTGAGGCCGACCGATAGTCCTCCTCCATGGCCTCCCCGAACTCCTCCCAATCCCGAGTTTTTGCCTCTGCGACAGCCCGGGCTGCAGTATGCTTGGCCTGCCGGTACCTGTCAGCTGCTTCAGGAGTCCCACGAGCCAGCAAGGCCCGATAGGACTCCTTCTTCAGCCTGACGGCATCCCTTACTTCCGGTGTCCACCACCGGGTTCGGGGATTGCCGCCGCGACAGGCACCAGAGACCTTGCGACCACAGCTACGAGCCGCCAAAGATCGACAATGGAGGTGGAGAACATGGTCCACTCGGACTCAATGTCTCCAACCTCCCGGGATCTGGGAGAAGTTCTCCCGGAGGTGTGAGTTGAAGACCCTGCCGACAGAGGGCTCTGCCAGCCGCTCCCAGCAGACCCTCACGATATGCTTGGGCCTGCCGAGTCTGTCCGCTTCCTCCCCGCCAGCGGATCCAACTCACCACCAGGTGGTGATCGGTTGACAGCTCGCTCTCTTCACCCGAGTGTCCAAGACACGCCGGCCGAAGGTCAGATGACACGACAACAAAGTCGATCATCGACCTCCGGCCTGTGTCCTGGTGCCACGTGCACTGATGGACACCCTTGTGCTTGAACATGGTGTTCGTTATGGACAAACTGTGACTAGCACAGAAGTCCAATAACTGACCACCGCTCGGGTTCAGATCAGGGGCCGTTCTCCCGATTACCCTCTCCAGGTGTCACTGTCGCTGCCCGTGGGCGTTGAAGTCCCCAGTAGAACAACGGAGTCCCCGGGCGGTGCACTGTCCAGTACACCTCCCAGAGACTCCAAGAAGGTCTGGTACTCTGCACCACTGTTCGCCCGTAGGCCGACGACAACGGTGAGAGACCTGTCCCCACCGAAGGCGGAGGGACGCGACCCTCTCGCTCACCGTAAACTCCACACGTGGCGGCTGAGCTGTGGGGCTATGAGCAAGCCCACTCCAGCCCGCCGCGTCTCCCCCGCGAGCAACGCCAGAGAAATGGAGCGCCCAGCCTCTCGAGAGACGGGTTCCAGAGCCCAGGCTGTGCGTGGAGGTGAGGCCGACTATATCTAGTCGGAACGCTCAACCTCCCGCACAAGCTCAGGCTCCTTCCCCCAGCGAGGTGACATTCCATGTCCCCAGAGCTAGTTTCTGTGTCCGGAGATCTGGTCGTCGAGGCCCCCGCCTTCGACTGCCGCCCAGATCTCTCCGCACCGGCCCCTTATGGATCCTCCTGCGGGTGGTGGGTCCACGGGAGGACGGCCCCACGTCGCTCGTTCGGGCTGGGCCCGGCCGGGCCCCGTGGGGAAAGGCCCGGCCACCAGGCGCTCGCCGTCGAGCACCCACCCCAGGCCTGGCTCCAGGGTGGGGCCCCGGTGACGCCAATCCGGGCGACGAACTGGCCTCGGTGTTTCTCTATTCATAAGGGCTTCTGAACCGCTCTTCGTCTGACCCGTCACCCAGGACCTGTTTGCCATGGGTGACCCTACCAGGGGCATGAAGCCCCCGACAACATAGCTCCCAGGATCATTCGGGTACTCAAACCCCTCCACCACGTTAAGGTGGCGGTTCAAGGAGGTTCAGGTGGCGCCCTGAGTATCTTAAGTCTCTGGATGTTGTGGGACTGTCTTGGTTGACACGTCTCTGCAACATCGCGTGGCAGTCGGGGACGGTACCTCTGGACTGGCAGACCGGGGCGTTCCCTCTGTATAAGAAGGGGGACCGGAGGGTGTGTTCCAACCACAGGGGAATCACACTCCTCAGCCTCCCCGGTAAGGTCTATTCCAGGGTACTGGAGAGGAGAATCCGACCGATAGTCAATCCTTGGATTCAGGAGGAGCCTGTGGTTTCGTCCTGGTCGTGGAACACTGGACCAGCTCTATACTCTCCATCGGGTGCTCGAGGGTTCATGGGAGTTTGCCCAACCAGTCCACATGTGCTTTGTGGATCTGGAGAAGGCATTCGACCGTGTGCCCCGGGGCGCCTTGTGGGGGGTGCTCCGGGAGTATGGGGTCCGGGGCCCTTTGTTAAGGGCTGTCCGGTCCTTGTACGACCGGAGCAGGAGCTGTGTTCGCATTGCCGGCAGTAAGTCAGACCTGTTCCCAGTGCATGTTGGACTCCGCCAGGGCTGCCCTTTGTCACCGGTTCTGTTCATAATTTTTATGGACAGAATTTCTAGGCGCAGTCAGGGCGTGGAGGGTGTCCGGTTTGGGAACCACAGGATCTCATCTCTGCTGTTTGCAGATGATGTCGTCCTGATGGCTTCCTCAAATCAGGACCTGCAACATGCACTGGGACGGTTTGCAGCCGAGTGTGAAGCGGCTGGGATGAGGATCAGCACCTCCAAATCCGAGGCCATGGTTCTCGACCGGAAAAAGGTGGCTTGCCCTCTCCGGGTGGGTGGGGAGTCCTTGCCTCAAGTGGAGGAGTTTAGGTATCTCGGGGTCTTGTTCACGAGTGAGGGAAGGATGGAGCGTGAGATTGACAGGCGGATCGGTGCAGCGTCTGCAGTGATGCGGGCGTTGTATCGAACCGTTGTGGTAAAGAAAGAGCTGAGTCGAAAGACGAAGCTCTCGATTTACCGGTCAATCTACGTTCCGACCCTCACCTATGGTCATGAGCTTTGGGTAATGACCGAAAGGACAAGATCGCGGATACAAGCGGTCGAAATGAGCTTCCTCCGCCGGGTGGCTGGGCGCTCCCTTAGAGATAGGGTGAGGAGCTCAGTCACACGGGGGGAGCTCAGAGTAGAGCCGCTGCTCCTCCACGTCGAGAGGAGCCAGCTGAGGTGGCTCGGGCATCTGTTCCGGATGCCTCCTGGACGCCTCCCTCGGGAGGTGTTCTGGGCATGTCCCACCGGGAGGCGGCCCCGGGGAAGACCCAGGACACGCTGGAGGGACTATGTCTCTCGGCTGGCCTGGGAACGCCTCGGGATCCCCCCGGAGGAGCTAGAGGAAGTGTCTGGGGTGAAGGAAGTCTGGGAGTCCCTGCTTAGACTGCTGCCCCCGCGACCCGGCCCCGGATAAGCGGAAGAAGATGGATGGATGGATGGATGGAGAGCGGTTGGAGAGGAATGTAAACCTTCCAAATATTTGAAGGTTTTGAAAGAAATAACACTATTTGGAGAGTCGAGATAAGAGGAAGAAGAGATGAGAAGAGGAGAGGAAGAGCAAAGGGAGAAGAAGAGAGGTGCAAAACGAGGAGCAGAGAGGAGGAGCAGAAAGGAGGAGCAGAGGGACAAAAAAGGAGTAGTTGAAGTTTACTCTAGTGGTAGTTGTATCCAGGGCACTTGGGCAGCAGCTGTGGCCTGGTCGCAGAACAGAGGACACATATGCAGCACTCTGCTTCCAGCTCAGTGGAGCCTGCATAACCACTGCACTAAGAGCTGAGTGAGCCAGGACCCCAGGACCCCAGACACAGCTAGCCAAAAATCAGCAACATTTTCAGATATGGAAAACACTGTTTTATCTGTGGTATAATGTACAATACATATTTAGTATTTATATGATTTATGATTTCACAGTGGCTGATAAACACGGTGACTAAACCCATGGAATAACCCAGGACTACAAGAGGACCAAAACAAGTCTACATCATTCAGGTCTTCACTCATTTTCAGACTTAAGATTCACAAGAGAAATTACTTGGACACAGTAAAGCTAAAAAAATAAATAAATAAAAGTAAAAGAAAAAGTAAGTAATAATAAGTAAATAGTAATTTTGAATAACTGTGCTATTGTCAAAGGCAGTGCAATTATGGTTCTGAAGCTCTCAATTGCAGATTTATGTATTCATTAATTAATTATTACTATTGTTATTATTTAATTGAGTGGAGTAGTGATTGAGATCACAATTATGTATAAGATTATTAGCACAGCCAAAGATTGATACGAGACTGTACCACCAACACCCCCCCTTCCTCTCCCCACCCACTTTTTTGTATGTATGTGTATGTATGCTTGTATGTGTGTATATGTGTATGTGTATATATATTTATGCTTTCTGTGTGTTTTGTCTGTGTTATGTATCTCTGTTTTGTTCTGTAGTGTATCTTGTTTTGTCTCTTGTCCGAAAGTAAAAAACAAAAACAAAAAAACAATGCTATTGTGGTTTATTGATAATTTCATAGTTTGAATGAGCTTTTTGTGCATCACAGTTGGATAGTTTATTGACCTCAAAAGGAGAATAGACCATTGTTCCTAACTTCACTTAAATATTTACTTGCTATTCTAGTAAGACCTACTTTCAGCCATCACCACTGTGTGAATGCAAGCCAGGGGGATTGGTTGGTTCCTCTAACAAAATCAAGACTGGGCAATTTAGGGAATCTTTGTGATACTGTTCCTGTATTGTTCCTTCTGGGAGTGAGACCCTGTGTGGACTACCTTCCCTGTTTTGTAACCATCCGATTACACTTCTCAATTCTGAATGACATCCCAAGCAGTAGATCATGATCATTGTGGTTGATGTCTGGCTCACTCTTAGGATACAGCTTGATGTCATTCATGGGGGTGACATGGGGGTGGCCCCATTCTTGAGTCAGAGTGCATGGTCTGGTTGACTGGGGGGTTCAGACATGTGCAGAACAGCGGTGGGGACAGTGTCTACTTGGTATAGAGTCCGATTAGGGTGGTGTCGACCACAATAAGTTTTACAGAATCGTGGCTGGCAGGGGAGAATGTACATAATGCTCTGGAGTTCCTGTGCTAATAGTTTGAGAGCCTGAGACATTCTTCCCCAGCCACATGCACTGCCTCTGATCCATCAGGAAGTCAGTGATCCACCTGCAGGTGAAGTCAGGCACGTTGAACTGGAAAAGTTTGTCCTGGAGCAGAGCAGGAGGATGGTATAGAATACAGAGCTGAAGTTCACAAACAGGTTCTCAGGGAGTCCAGATGCTACATGATGAAGTGGGGGGCCAGGTTGATGACGTTGTCTGCAGATCTCTTGGCTCTTTAGGTGATCTGCAGGGGGTCTGGGAGGGAAACCTGGATGACACTTAATTATCTGCTCCTTAACCCTGAAAAAAAACTAGGTCATTGTGCTTGGCCCTAAGCATCTGTGAGATGGTTAATCTGACCAGATAGTTTCTCTGGACAATATCACTGTAGCCTCCAGCTCTACTGTAAGAAACACAGGGGTCTCATTTGACCAAGATCTCTCGTTCAAAGTAGCCTGTAAGACAGCCTACTTTCACCTGTGTAACAAACTAAAATGAGAAAACTCCTCCCTAAAAGTGATGCTAAAACTCATCCATGCATTTATCACATCCAGATTAGACTACTGCAACACCCTGCAGCGTGTCCTAAAAGCTCTATAAGAAGCTTTCAACTGGTTCAAAATGCAGCTGCAAGATTATTAACAGGTACTAGAAAAAGAGATCATATTACCCCAGTGTTAGAGTCCCTTCACTGGCTTCCCATTGAGTTTAGAATCAAATTTAAAATCCTCCTCCTGATTTATAAAGCCATAAATGATATGGCCCCGTCCTACCTCAAAGATGCAATAGTAGAGTACCATCCAAACAGCACACTTCGCTCTCAAAATGCTGGACTTTTTGGTCCCTAGAGTCTCTAAAAACACAGCTCTCAGCACACGCAAAGCACAGAAGCTCCTGTGTTATGGAACCAGCTCCTGTTCATGTTAAAGAGGCCGACACAGTCTCTACATTTAAGACCAGGCTCAAAACGTTCCTCTTTGAAATAGCTTATGGCTAGGCTAGTTAGGAACAAATATAAAAAACCTTCAGTTTTAGCTACACTGAGAAGGAGGGTCAAGGACAGGGAATGCTCCGGGACATTTATCCACTTGCTAAATTCTATTGAACATTGTTAAATAGAACTGCTTTCTACCTGTGGCCTATCGAGTCAACTGTTGTTGTGATTTTGGGCACGACAAAAATATATTGAATTGAACTGAATTGAAATCAAATAGATGAACCTAAACAAACATGGCGGCGCTGACGGATGTACTGCGGCCTATTTCAACACAGACTATTTTGCTTTTGAAAAGGTGCACAAGTTTTTGTGCATTTGAGGACACAGAAATCGGTGCTTTTCCCTCAACTGGATTTCTTGATTTGTTCCGTTCCTTGTTCAGTTTGGGTGTGAACCAGGGCTTGATGTCTCTCTGGTCGGGCAAGTCGGGGATCGACTCGCTGAGCCTCTGCATCTTCTCATCAACAGTGCCAGTTAGTCCATCCTGTTGTTGAGTGAGCGAATGTTGGTGGAAAATCCCAGGTAAGGGCGCAGTGAGACGCGTCCCTGGAGGTGTAAGAGAACCTCGCCTTCCTCGTCTTTGGCGTATTATTCTTTTGGGTCTCTTAGAAGAACAGGGAGTGGTTGTTCTGGTGTTTAAGCGCTCTTCATGGGTGTAAGAGCACACAAGTACGATATGCACAAAACCAGACAAAACAAAGAGCAGGGCATCCATCCACGGCACCATCTTGACATTAATAAGCATTATAGCCATATTATCCAGTCATTCTTAATCATTGTTCAGTGATTAATCTGTGCAAGGTGCAAAATTCATGTCAAGAACTACACTGTGGACAGCCTGGTAGACTAATGGAAAAAACAACAACAAAAAAAACTATATTTATGTAACCCTTTTACCAACCAGCTCGTTATTATTTAGGAATAATTATTAAATAGACCCCTTTAGCTCAACATTAAAACACTGGTAAAAGAGACATTCCAATGTATAAAACCTTTTGTCTAGGGTAGAAGTGTGATTCTAGCTTTTAAAAGAGGTAAGAAAAAAAGATTCCCAGATAATAACTAATTAGTGAAATAAACATGTACCTGTGAATATGAATTACCATGTGAACATTTTTTACAGTGCTAGTTTTACAGTGCACAAATGACACTCACACAGTAAATGCGTTTTAGGTTATTGTATTGAATAAATTCACAGGTGAACTCAACATATGATACTTAAAACAAACCCCCTTAGTTATTCTTTCTACTCAGTCAATACCACGAGTGCACTCGATTTAGTTAAGTCAAAAGCAAGCTTGCGTTTACGTTGGCGCGCGTTGGAGCTCAGATCCTCGTTACAAGTACCTGGAATACTCATACCAGTTTGTAGTTTACTCTCCCAGTCAAAGAGGCTGAGTGAGGGTGACGATGGGCACACGGAGTCCGCTCCTCTCTGTCGTCCCGAACGCAGGTGAGTGTAGATTCGTCCAGCGGCCACGCCGTCTCTCTCCCCCGACTGGTTCTGAGGTGAGTCAGAAAAGAACGACGCTAGCATGTTTAGCTTCAGCTTAGCATTTCAGCTCGGCCCTCGGAAACCCTTATAAACTCACCCCCAGGCAGCGCGATTCTTCCGCGTGCTCTCAGCGAGTCCTCCGCAGTCCTCCGGAGCGAGGGGAAGTTTCCAGCCGTGCTGAAGTGCTATCTTTAAACGCTTTTTACCAAGTTTTCACGAGCTCTGCGGCCAGGCCATTGCTGCTCAGTCTTTTTTCCGCGCTCCGATAGTGTTCGTCTCTCTGTGGCTGCGCAACCCGTGTTCGTCATTACGCAACCTCACGCCTCATCAAGTAATAACACCCGAATTACAACTGGGGTTTTTAACCTTGAAAAACAATGAATTCTTTCTGTATTTATGAAATTTTAACATTCTGCAAAATGCATCTTTTAACTGTAAAATGAACTATGAAATTATCTATTACAAATTAAATAACAATACCTCAATGCATTATAATGTACATTCTTGTAAATTAAATTAACAAAAAAATACCCTGATACAAACAATTATCAGGTTATTACATTTACATTTGTACTATGCTGTACCAAGACATTTAATAAATAAAAGTCCATTCTCATGCACCTGCTGTTGCTATGGAAACTGCATCATAACTGATATTGATGCAAAGTGTCATGACCTGACTTGAGCAGGCCAAGTGAGAAGAGAGCATCAGTGACTAGACTTAATATGGCGTTCAGTGTTCATGGGAAATCAGGTGAAAACAACCATGGAGCAAATGCAACGGTACATTACACAGAACAAGCCACTTATATGCCAGAGAAGTCACACAATGTCTGTTGACACACTCAACATTCTGAACTGGGCAAGTGAATGTATGAAATAATTATACTTTGAACTATAAAAATACTGAGCATTGTCTTGGTTGGTCAAAATATTATTATTAGTCCTATCCACATGAAAGAATCATTGTTAGCAACCACGTAAATAATGCTCTTAAAAAAAGAAAAAAGAAAAAAACTGTAAGAAGGTGTGGCATTACTCAACACAAGATACATGCTGGTATTTAAGCCAAGCAATAATTATAGGGCATTTATTAACTCAATTCTCAAAAAACATACATGGATTTTCAGTTTGATTTATTCATTCATTTTCTCCCGCTTGTTCTCCTTAGGGATCGTGGATGTCTGGAGTCTGTCCCAGTGCCTATGGGCCTTAAGCGGGGTACAACCTGGACAGGGGGCAGCTCGTTGCAGGGTTAACACAGAGATATAGTGACACAGACACTTGTTGTATTCATTCACAAGGAGACATTTGAAGTTGCCAATTGACCCTGTCTTTGGACAGTGGAAGCTGGACACGGGGAACCCTTCATTTCTTATTGGAGCCTTAACCACACTGCCACCATGCCCCCAATTTGATTTGTCTTCCCCAATTTAAACAGTTTGGAGTTTTTCAGTTCATCACAGTTCATCACAGTTGTCCCTGGGTCATGTTTGCTGGTATTACTGGGTTTCTATTGCTGGCGCTGGGCTGGTGCTCAAGGCCAGCTCCTGTGAAGCCATGATGAGTGCGCTATCCTTGAGCCCTCAGTTCCTTCTACGCATTGAATTTCTTGATATTGTCAGTGGTATATCTCACAGGGTGTTCTTGTCCATAATGGTAAATCTCTTGATTGTAAATCATTTTTCCCCTGTTTTCCATCCTCTGAGATTTTCACTGAGCACATAATCTGTAGTTGGATAGTCACTCTCAAGGTCACTAGTTCTCGGCCTCCTTCCTTTCATGCTGCATGCTTATAAAGATGATATATCCACATGAAAAATGTTTTTGAAAATAGCTTCTTTCTTTAAAAGTAACAACAACTGCACATAACTGCAGTGACTAACCCTAACCCTAACCCTAACCGGACACTGGACGTAGTTACGTCTGAACTTCCACTGAAGGGACTACTTTTCCACTTGGATTCAGAAAACCCCAAGTAGCAGCAAAACTATTTATTTGAGACACTCTTTTTGACAAAATTCAGAAAAACAAAAAAAAGGCAACACTGCCCCTTTAAATAAAGTGCAAAGCATCATGGGAAGAACATTTTTCATTCCTCTTAATATCAAAGTTCAAGTATACACATGTGATACATTGCCAGAATTGTCTTCATCAGTTCTTTCTTATGTCAGAGTTACAAACACACTTTGGGAGTCGACCCCAGTCGACCCACCACTCCCACCTCACATCCACATTTTTTACTGAGATTTGAACTTCAAATTTCAGTTATGCTATGAAGTCAACATAAAAGTGAAGAAAGAAAGTAATAAAATACTGTTAAAGAGCCACTACCTTGGAGGTGAGGGTGCAGAATAATTTCACTTACACAACACATTATTTGTGAGGACTGCTATTGTAAAGATTGTACCGGGGTATAATTGTGTAATAAGGGGAAGATGCTCCGGTGCTTTAAAGAAAAGATGAATATAACCAGTGTAAATAAACGTGACCTGATATAAACTGTCACAATCTAAAACTCGGACAAACATGTCGACAGTGACATGTCATTATTATTATATTTATAAGTTATGCGCTAGGACAACAGCTGACAGTAAACCCCCACAACTGACTTTGTATTTTCAGACTACAGACACTGCGCTACAATCATAAATGACATGAAGGAGCTGGAGAGAGCTACAAACTGATCTCATAGAGCAGGGGTGGCCAACCCGCGGCTCTCGAGCCGCATGCGGCTCTTTGGCTGATTTCATGCGGCTCTTAAAGCGATATTCCGGCGTAAGTGTAAACCATGGTCAAACACACCTTAACACCGAGTCAGACCCCCCCTCGAGAGATTAATTTACCCGACCGCTAGATTCACGAGATCCACCAACTTCAGCAAATACCGCACTATCGCCACATACGGCGCTGTACGGATCCACTGTTCGACCGCAAACGCCACTTTTAGCCACAAATAATACTCAGAACTGCACCAAACTTCATCAATAGTACACACAGGGTCCCAGCACGTAGTCTGAGCCGTCAAACATCTGCTAGCTTAGCCTGTTACCTGCACTCGGGGATCCACTCGTCGGGGCTCCACCAGGGCTTCCCCACCAACAAGCGGATCCAGGAGAAGTGGGTGAGTTGTATCAGCTAAAGAAAACAGGCTAAGCTAGCAGATGTTTGACGGCTCGGACTACGTGCTCATACTATTGATGAAGTTTGGTGCAGTTCTGAGTATTATTTGTGGCTAAAAGTGGCGTTTGCGGTCTGACAGTGGATCCGTACAGCGCCGTATGTGGCGATATCTTGTACATCGATCTGTTCTGACTGACACTCATGTGAAAGAGTTGCTTCGAGTGGCAACAACGGAATACAAGCCAGATTTGAGGAGGATTGTTCAGGACAAGGGATGCCAGAAGTCCCACTAAGCAGCATAGTAAGAGAAAAATTTTATTGAAAATTGTTATATTTTTGTTTGTGGACTTGCTTGAACTGAGAGTTTATGTGTGTGTGAGACAGTGCACACAATGTTAACTGTTGAAAAAATAACTGTCATTATCTTGCTGTGGGTCATTTTCAATAAATCTGGCTGAGCAGAGGCCTGTGTGTGTGTGTGTGTGCGTGTGCGTGTGCGTGTGCGTGTGCGCGTGCGCGTGCGCGTGTGCGTGTGTGTGTGTGTGTGTGTGTGTGTGTGTGTGCGCACACACACATGAGGCATGGAATGATGTTCATGTGTGCCCATGTATGATGTGGCTCTTTGCAGTAACACAGTAAAAAAAGTGGCTCTTAGTCTCTGACTGGTTGGCCACCCCTGTCATAGAGCCACCAGAATACACACAGGTCAATATATTATTTACTGTAAAAATGAACATGTCTAGTGTATGACTTATTACACTTGACAATATTGTTTTTGTTCCTATGACAACTGTGGCAGTTCTTTAGTTGAAGACTTCAGTTGTATCAGGAGGACTTCTCTGAGCTGTGTCTGAGGAGCAGTGGAGAGAAACACTAGGTACTATATAGTCAAATATCTGTATATTATTATACACATGATGTAAACATGTATTCATTGATTGACCTTTATTTAACCAGTAAAGAGTCATTTTACTCAATTTGACTAGTCATTTTAAGACATTTGGAATCTCTTTTTTTTTTTTATTCATAGGGTACTGCTAAACTTGTAACTAAAAATGACATATTTTCAAACACTGTCAACTACATTCTATACTTTGAGCAATGTTAGCACGAAATATTCAAAATTCTCCTTTTTCAGATTTCAGAAACTTGTCTTTCCCGTGTGGTCCTGCTGTATCACTGGCTGCACTTTGTGGTTCATCAGCGACTCGTCCTGTGGCTTCATCTTTATGATCCAGATGCCTTCAGCTCATTGGACATTTCTGGAGGATGCTCTCAAATCCAGACTGTGTACAGCTGTAAAACAGCTGCAGTACATCCAGAACGCTGCTGCTCGAGTCCTGACAAGAACCAGGAAGTACGAGCACATTAGTCTGTGCTTAGGTCTCTGCACTGCCCCCTGTGGGTCAGAGAATAGACTTTAAAGCAGCTCTGCTTGTGTTCAAGTCTCTCCACGGCCAAGCACCAAGGTACATCTCTGACATGTTAGAGCCGTATGAACCATCTGACGACCTCAGGGACCGGCCTCCTGCTGGTGCCCAGAGTCAGGACTAAACATGGGAAATCAGCATTTCAATTTTTTGCAGCTAAAATCTGGAACAGTCTCCCTGAAGATCTGACACTCTGACAATATTTAAATCCACGCTAAAACAGTTCTGTTTAGATGTGCATACGACTGAAAGATCTATCTGCACTCTTCTCTTTTAAAGCGCTAAAAATTATTCTGTGTGTCTTTGTGTTTTGTGATTTTAATGCAACTTTTCCTGTTATGTAAAGCACTTTGAATTGCCTTGTGTATGAATTGTGCTCTACAAATAAACTTGCCTTGACTTGCCTTGCCTACATTATAATTGAATTAATTGGACAGTTCAATAATCAACTTTATTTTATTTGTGTAGTTAGCTCAAACATTTGAAATGTATGCACAGTATCATTTTAGTTTAAAGGCGAGCTGCAGGGGTCAGGAGTCTGATGATGATGGACAGGGATGATCTCATGTCTTCATGGAGCAGCAGAGCCTTTTATTTTGTATTATTGTATTCATAAGTGGTCGAATCTTACAATGAAATGGGTCATTATAAAACATGCTGCATTTCTATTAAGTGCAAAACTAATTTAGACATCACTACTCAGAGGTGCTCACTAATAAATGAGAACGGATTAGAATATTCAGATGATTACATATCTAATACATTTAGCACATAAAATATAGATGCTTTGGACATGCATGGCAGATTGCAGACATGTTGGGAATTGTCTGTCTAAAATAATTTTTGATGACACTATTACTGAAACAAACTAAATAAACCTGTCCCCGTTTGAAGCTTGAATGGTACATTTATTTGGTGTCTTTGCAATATAATTATATGAAAGTGACGATGGGCTGCTCTAGTCAAATGATCCAGATACAGTAAATGCAGTGATCATTTCTCTGGCGCGTCTCAATACGTGAGGTACTAGAATTAGCAATTAGCTCTGATGCTAGCGCCGCTTAGCATACACCGTCTCGGCAGCTATGGCTCTCAGTCCAAACGGAGACATTGCCTCGATCCAGTGCCTGTCGCGCTCCACAAAGAGCCCCTGAGCGATGTCCCTTCAGCTCTGGAGATGAGGGAAAAGCCGTAATCCAAACACAAATGTCCGCTCTGGCTCAAAGCTAGATCTGCTGTTGACCGTGTCATGTTTACTTTTGGCAGCTCTCAATCACCGGTCTAGAGCCCACCCCCTGTGCATACACCTCGGGCCGCCTTGGACCCCCAGGCACTGCCCACTGAGGAGCATTTTTCAGATTTTGCTTTTGGGCGGAGAAAGTTTTGCCACGCCTGTTTAATTGCCCGTGACGTGCAAGATGACTTCTACCTACCAGCTCATATCTTCTAAACAGTAAATTAGATAGAGATGTACCATTTGCTGGCCCTGGATCTTGAGTCTTCAAGAGCATTGGCATGTTCATCTACTTCAACCACCCAGGGGCTTTGTAACAGCTGGACCAAAACCAGGAAATCCAGTTAAAAAATCGGACCAGCCATGTTTTGCATTCCTCTAGATTTTATAATCGGCTGCTGCCTCCCATCTGTCCAGGACCTGTACGTCTCCAGGACATGGGGATGAGCAGGTTGAATCACAGCTGACCCTTCTCACCTGGACATGGACTATGTGAGCCACTCCCCTCGGGCAGGAGGCTACAGTCCATCCAGACCAGGACCTCCTGCCACAAGAACAGTTTCTGCCATTGGACTCATGAACACTTTATAAAACCTGCCACTTTAACAATCATATAATACAAGCAGCTATCTATTTGCACTGCCAGTTTGCACTACTGTTAAGCCAACTGTACATTTTGTGTGTACAGCTTGTCTATTTTATTTTATTTTATTTTAATTTTAAGTTAATTCTTAATTTTTATGCATTGCCTTCTTTTGCTGTTTTATTCATATTCATTTATTCAGTTCTCCCACCACTCTGATGGGCTCAGACGTCACTCACTAACCATGAGTTAGTCTGGACCCAATAGAAATGCATATTGCTGTTGTGTCATTTGGCAACACATGTCTCTTGCATGTGTCAGTTCTATATCATTAAGTGCTTTATAAAGTGTGGTGCAGTGGTTCAGTGGTTAGAGCATTCGCCCACTAACTCAGAAGGCTGGTGGTTGGGCCTGTCATTGTGTCTTTGGGCAAGCAGTGTTAGAAATACAGTCAGAACTACACCGATTTAATAAATTGGTGTTAATCCTTTCCATTCGTTATTTTGAAGAGTAGCAAGTGATCCAATTAATTCCTCTGCTGTAACATCATTCTATATGGCTCGTGGTCTGTGTACCCATTGGAGCAAAGAAGCTTAATCAAGTCATTATTTTATGATTTGCAGAAGCGATGATGGATTAGACACCACTCTCGTCTCATTCAGAGAACCTCCAGAGCAGCTATGGCTACAGTGGCACTATAATACAATGCAGCTCAAGTCTGTACTCCAAGTACAGTACTTTGATTGCGCCATGTAACAGAATAAGTTACAAAATATATATTGAAATACATGCATTTTGGTAGTTTGGTAGTTTCCTGCCTCCATTTAGGTTAAAGTCAATCATGATCATTCACAACTGCTCTGGCCACCAGAACCATGAACAATGTTCAAGTCCCTTCCTTCAGGGAGAACACATTGCTCCATTAAATGTAAAACATCTCATCATGCTATTAATCTTCCTCCCACAAGCCACAAATCACAAGTTTGGACATGCACTTTCAACTTTGTAATGTAACATGTAATTAACAATAGACTTTTAGCCCAGATTTACTAAGGCAGGTGCTATATTGCGCGTGCTACTTAAAATTTGAGTGTTGTGCCTTATTTACCCTCAGAAACTTGCAACTGGCGCAAATCTGACATGTAAATGAGTTTACTGCAGATGCTACAGTGTATGCCCTTCTGTTGCTGCTTCTTTGGGAGGAGAATAGACACATGTAAGAAGTTATGATGATAATGATGATATTCATCAGCCTCTTAGGCCAACAACTTTATTAAAAAAATATAGGCCTGCATTATTTTTATTGTATAGCACATCAATGCTTTTATGAGATCTACATCTTAAGCTGCAGGTAAAGTCTGTAATTAGTGTCTGTCTCCTTCAAACATTTGAACCTACACCGCGGTGTAGGTTCAGAGGGAAAGAGGGGTGTGATGGAAAATCTGCAAGTGTTGGCCTTTAACCAGCACAGCTGAATAGATGAATCAGGGACCGCGGATCACGTGGATTTTATCACAGACGGCTGCGGGATGAAAAGGATACGCCTGCAATGATATAGAGACGGGGAATAGGTTGACAAGTCTTCTCTACACCGCGTTCCAAATTATTATGCAAATGATTTTTCCATACAGTCAATAAATAAATAAATGACAGTCATCATCATTTTCAAGTCAAGTCAAGCCTTTAGAGTAACATTCGAATGTTATTGAACAAACTTCCTAAAGATAACGTTTTTGTTTGTTTGTTTGTTTGTTTGTTTTTTATGCATTGTTATAAATTATTATGCACAAGAGAGTTTCAAACCATGTTATTGTTATACAGAACTGAAATGGTCATTTGTTAAATTAGAAGCATTAACAGGTCATATTTAATTAAATCAAAAGCTATTTCAATCGAAACATCTTAACAGGTCAAGTACAGGTCATTTTAATGTAGGAGCCCGTATTTAATAGGAGCTTCACAATTCTTGCCTCCATTGAACTTGTGAGTTTGTGAAGAGTTTTTGCTTGATTTTCTTTGCAGGATGTCAGAATAGCCTCCCAGAGCTGCTGTTTGGATGTGAACTGCTTCCCGCCCTCATAGATCTTTGGCTTGAGGATGCTGCAGAGGTTCGCAATAGGGTTGAGGTGAGGATGGGGGCCACACAGTGAGTTTCTCTTCTTTTCCCTTCTTTAATCACTTTTAAAATTTTATTTAAAAAAAGCAATGCAATTATGATTACTCAGAAATATAAACCTATAGGCCTATGTCTCCCCGTATAGTGCACGTGAGTGTGTGACGTGTGTCCTGTGTTTGTGCGTGTGTGTGTGGAAGAGATGGGATGATATTCTTGTGCCCATATGTATGATGTGGCTCTTTGCAGTAACACAGTAAAAAATGTGCCTCGTAGTCTCTGACTGGTTGGCTACCACTGCTTTAGATGAACTTGGACTCCAATCTGAAATAGTCAAATTACAATGCATACTGCAGTTGTGTTCTGGCAACACACTTCACTCAAGTTTCTTTCAGCGTGTACATCCATTGGTGTGTAAGTTAGAGAATGTTAGTTTGTACTGTATATGTAGCCGCAGGTAGTTTGACCCTCGCTGGCCCACGTATGACAAACACACACAATATTTAAGCATGACGCTCAGGGCTGAGGTAAGCTGCTCTTTCGGCTTCAATTTATTGTTCAGTCTGATCCTGATTCCTGGTATGTGACTTTGTGTGACCTGATGTGTTAACATGTGTTTTGATGCAGATGTTGTGTGTTTAGATGCAGAGTGCTAGCCGTCTTCTGCTGCAGGTGTCCATGGGTGTCCTGCTGTTTATGGCCCTCAAAAAGTTTTGTGTTTAGGTAGTCGATTCAATTGATTCTTTGTCTATGGGGGATGGGAGGTAATAGAAATCTGTAGCAGCTAACTGTAGACGGCCACTTCTGTTTTGTTTGGGTTACAGTATTATTTACTGTATTATTTACCCAAGGTTCTGACCAGCCCTCAACCAGCCCTACTAAATTTGATCCTATTGACCCTTTGCACCTACGTCACACGATCACGTGGGTGCACCATAATGGACGGCAAGAGTATGCGAGCGCAGAATTACGGGGGGCGCAAAAGTAACAAACTCACTATTTTTGTCACTTAAGCGATGGCTACTTCTAACTCATGTTCAGTTCAGTTGTCAGTGGAAGCAGGACATCTTTTACGCGCTCACAAAGCGTGGTATTTTGAGAAAGTGAAGATCGCTAGCTTAGAAACTGACCTTTACCTGTTTCCTCCTGCCATGCTCACCGATTTAATCAAAACGTCAATATCATTCATTTTCTACCGCTTATTCCCGTTAGGGGTCGCGGGTGACTGGAGCCTATCCCAGTGAATTTTGGCCTTAGGCCGGGTACACCCTGGACAGTGGCCAACCGTGGGTTCTCTCCGGGTTCTCCCACCGTCCAAAGACATGACAGTGTAGGTTAATTGACAACTCTAAATTGCCCCGAGTGAATGAATGTGAGAGTGAATGGTTGTCTGTCAATGTCTCTGTCTCTCTGTGTCAATATCATCATAATCATAATATTTTATTCACAAATAATAATTCTGTGGATGTAATATGTATTATCCATTTTGCAGGCTTGAGTCTATATACATACATACATACATACAAGTTAATTTCTTGGCTGGATAACTAACGCCGTGCCCCGCATAACTTTGACTGTTTCACATATTCAGATATGTTTTCGTGTAAAATGTCATACACTTGTAACATTGGCATTGACTTAACTTGTAAAAAGTGCTCACTGCAAATCCGTGAGTACTTGGAGGGCTTCCAGTTCTTTCGATTTCTTGCTGCTACCCATCGCCGTCTTCTGTCTTCATCAACATGTATACGATAAAAGGCTACATTGGGCTTACGGCTTTGCCTGTTAGTGCAGCCAACCGCACAACAGGATATCACCATTTTACGTGTAAAAATGATCAATGTTAGCTTACTAATAGTTAGGTTTACGGCTAATTTCGATCATTTTACCTCGCACAAACAGCGCTTCCGCCGTCCGTCATGGCAAAGTGGGCGTTCCGTGACGTCACATGCAAAGGGTCAATCCACTTTAGTGGTCTAGTTGTCCCACTTTGAGGAAACCTTTTAAACTTTGTAATAAAACAATATAATTAAAAAAAAATAAGAAACTGTCTCAGGGCCTCACTCTGCCGCCACTTGCAGTTCTGCAGCCTGTTTTATCTCATTTTAGCGGTTACATATGGCCTTAGAGCAGACGATTAAACAACAAATGTTTCGCCACGTATATTTTTTACCATCTTTTGGGCTGGAGAAAAGGGGCCTTGAGCCATGAGCACTTGAATGGGAGATGAAGGGGTAGAATCTCATTTGAGTCTAGTAAATTTGTGGTATTTATTTTATATCTGCAGCCATTAGGACCAGTGAGCAGAGGGACTCATTATTTTTGCTCCACATGGATTACACAAACACACACACCAGTAATATCAACAGAAATGAAGCTAAAACTCTCAAATGAGAACCAACGTAAATAAAGAGGCAATATCCCTCAAAACATGACCATAGAAAGGAAGCGTCAAATTTAAGGGTTATATATACAAAACATTCTGCCCTGGTTACGTCCTGGTTTGATCCATGTTTATAGACCTGCTGTTATATTTGGTTTGGTTTGGTTTTATTCCTGGTGTTTGCAGCCCAGGTGAAACTAGGCAGGGTAAACAAATAGTTTAACAAACATAGGCTATTATCAGGGACTCCGCCCTGTGGGCAGGGCTTTCACAGCTCGGAGTAGCATATAAATCAGAGTTCTCAGACCAGTTCCACTGATTGATTCAGATGGAAGTCCAAACTTCTTGATATTCAAAACTGTGTCTAGATAACGACCTTTGAAACCTTTTCTATGAAGGAACACTCCTGAACGAATGAGGGATTACACCGACTGCAAGTATATATGTTTTAAAATACAATGCAATGATATATTTTAAGCTCTTATGCAATGTTGCCTCTAATTTTTCATCTGTCTGAGCGAACACAAAAACTCCCTGAGCAGTGCCTTGGACCACTGTGAGCAACATCAGACACACACCAAGGCCACATCAGTGTCACACTCGTCAAAACCTGAGATCAGAGCAGTGCAGTAACAGTCTATACTGGGCACTTTCAAGTTTGTCATTGTGAGTTCTGAAAGTTCGGGGTTGGGTTGATTAAATCTCAAAACATGCACAGCCTGACCCTGGATTAAGGGTCAGGCTGTGCACCACCAATACCACCAATATTTTAGGGGTCCGCAGTAACGGGCCGTAACACATTACTTTCACCGCTGATAGGGAGAAGAATGCGCCGCGGGTCTTGGAGGTAATTTGCGCTATTCTAGACACATCAGTTCGTCAGCTGTTTGTGCTCAAAACTCTGTGAATACAAGACGGGTTGGTCCAGAATAAAGACTAGTTAAAGCTTATGGGATGTAGATCATTAGTTCCCCCTGAGCCTTTGATTTGGCGCAATGTGCTGTTAATCATCAGGCGTATTCAGGTGCACATCACTGTGTCTCACTCTCTTCCTTTCTCTCTTTGTGTCTCACTCTCTTCCTCTCTCTCTGCGCAACATCGATTTTCTCTGCGTTAAACCCCTGGGAGCTGTGCGCAATTGCGCACGCGCGCAGCTTAGAGGGAACAGTGCTCTTATGTATTCTAAATTGTGTATTATTCAAAATTCTGTTCTTGTTTTATGATTTAACTCTGAGTTTTTAGGACATTTTCACACTACCACTTGTTAGGTTGACCTAAAGAAGCTTCGCTCCGTTGAACGGAGCGCTTGTGCCTGTAACAGGCCAAAATCTACTCCTTGCCTGAAATATTCATTAATTCATTCATTTTCTACCGCTTATTCGTTTTCGGGGTCGCGGGTGACTGGAGCTTATCCCAGTGACTTTGGGCCTTAGGCAGGGTACACCCTGGACAGTGGCCAACTCGTCACAGGGCTAACACAGAGACCATTCTCTCTCACATTCACACACTATGGGCAATTTAGAGTTTCCAATTGACCTACACAGTCATGTCTTTGGATGGTGGGAGGAAGCCGGAGAACCTGGAGAGAACCCACGGTAACACGGGGAGGACATGCAGACTCCACCCAGAGAGATCAGGTGATGTTGGGGTGGTCCGGGATTCGAATCCACGATCTCCTTGCTGGGAGGCAGAAGCTCTAGCCGCTCTGTCACCGTGCACCCTGCCTGGAATATACCTGGGGTTAAAGTCTACCCCCTGGATGGAATATATTTGGGGTTTTATACTCTGGGCATATTCTGGTCCAGGCCGTTGACGCAGAGCTAAGAAAGGGTTCTGGCCCAAAGAACTGAAGAAAAATCCAACTGAACTCCACTACTGTGCCCGGGTGTACCCCGCCTAAGGCCCAAAGTTACTGGGATGGGCTCAAGTCACCCGCGACCCCGGGAACGCAAAACTGGGTGTTTTGACCAATAAAGGTGCACCATGTAACTTGAGGGCCCTCCACCTGCTTATGTCTATATGTTATAGCTGCCTAAAACTTTCCACAATATGGCCTTAAACCTCTCTATCTACATGGAGTAAAATATGTGACACCATCAGGCCAAGTTACAATTTAGTTTTCGGGTCAGGCGAGTCCATTCAAAATAAGAATTAATGTTTTTTCCCTTTCCCTTTCCCACAATGCAGATATAATGAAATAAATGAAGTGAATAACTGATTACCTATGCATTTAAAAAAATATATTAATGTTATAATGAAATAGAACTGTCTGTACTCTCCCTAAACTATTTTAATTAGAGTTGCTTTATAGTTCCACCTGAAAAATGAAACAACAGATGAGCGATGAGCAAGACAACCCCTCTCCCCCAGTGTCTGCATATACCGTATTTTGGTGAGTGATGCAAAATCTCTCTGGCTTTAAGGTACAGAAAAATGGTATATAAATGTGACAATTTACCATTTAGTTTCTACCTTAACATTTCTAGACAAATGAGCTGTAGCAGCTAGGGATGGAAAACATCTTCTGCACTGCACTTTGTGGTCCCGATGTTGCCTGCCTTCTGTGTTTATATAGCCTTTTGATACAGCCTAAACTGCCACTAGGCTGTTTAGGGTGTTTGCACACTAGCACTACTTAAGTCGACGTAAAGGAGCTTTCACTCTGAGACCGGTGCAATTGTCTTGGTGTGAACGCACCAACCGTATTCTGGAGCATAGTCTGGTGCAGAGCGAGTGTAGTGTGAAAGCAGACGACCTCGAGATGATCTATGACGCAATCGGTCAGGTGAGCCAAAAGCTAATGCTAATGTTTTGCTCAAATGCAATGCAACTCCTAAAATTTGGCCAAACATAGTCCACAGAAGAAATTCACTGTTTCTTGGAAGTATGGCAGATGATTCATTAACTTAAGTTTTCCAGCACCATAAGAACAGCGACATAAATACAATCTTCAGCAAACACCTCCGGGCAAAAGGCTTTCTAAGAACAACTGCACAGTGCTAAGTAAAAGCCAAAGAAATATGTGCGGACTAAACACTGCGCAGCTGGTGAGGCTCCGTGTTGTGACTTTGTTGTCATGACAATAACTTTGCCGGTCAGCTGACTTTCATCAAGTGGTGCAGCGTTTGTGTGTTTGGAAGGGTATCTGAACATGGACCGCACTGACAGGGAAGTAAACGGAACTGAATCTAGTGTTAATTGGGCCGTGTGAAAACGCCCTTAGTCTCTCCTATGTTCCGTTCTTTGCAGATTTCCTCACTGCATTGAATTGAATAAACTACATTGGTCTTGTGTGTTTTTGTGTGGGCATCTTGTCCTTAAGATGAAGTGTTGCCAGGTTTTAAAGGTCCCATAACATGCAAAATCGACTTTTCAGAGGTTTTAACCTTCCTACAGTGCTATTTGGGCCTCGTATGTGTGCCCAAAGTGGTTTTTTGATTGATTCCCGCATGCTTTCGCTAGAGAACTGTCTTTTTTGTCCCCCTCGGCTGAGCAGCAGACGGGGGCTCCTCCCATGGATGACGCGGCTTCCCATGGATGACACGGTGTTTAAGCCATGCCTCCGGAAGCCGCAGAGCCGCGGAATAAAAACAGCTAATGCTAATGCTACACAGTAATTACACGATGGATACGACAGATCGAAGAGTTAGCTTGTTATTTACCAAACGGCAACGTCCGTCGTCGAGGTACTGCATGATCGTCAAACTCCAGGTCAGATCCAGGACGTAGGACTCAGCACGACGCACCGTCAGGACGGATAAAAGGTTTATTCCCGTGTTTGTGTATCACTGTTTACCGGAGCACACGGCGCATGCGCACTATCTCCGCTCTAGGCTTCGGCACGAGTTGGGCGGGGGAGGCGCGCGAGTTGGGCGGGGGAGCAGCCTGCTCTCTGTTCGGGGGGGTCAGATCTCAGAGTGAGCCGTCTGCTTTTGCAAGGAGGGGGGCCAGTCCAAGAAATGGGTGTTTTTTGGAAACTGTTATGTTATGGATATTGCACAACGCAAAATTTTATCAACAAAGCCCTTAGAATAGACTGTGTAAAGGGCAAAATAGCAGAATATGGGACCTTTAAGTACAAAGGAATGTCATGTTGACTAAAAAGCTTTTGTAGTTTTTTCTGACAGAGCTGACACATAAGGGGCTCCACAGTCCAAGTGGATGTCAGTCCTAGTTCATCTGCAGCCTGTCCGTCCGTGGGAGTAGGATCTCTCCTTCACTGTGGTTCTCCCCGAGGTTTCTACTTTTTCCCATGGGGTTTTTTGTAGTTTTCCTCGCCGCGAAGGAGGGTCAAAGGACAGGGGCATTCTGGGACAGTTATCTGAACTGCTTTTACCTGTGGCCCATCGAGGCAACTGTTGTTGTGATTTTGGGCATTATAAAAATAAATTGATTTGATTTGATTTGATAAGGGATAGAAACTACTCCTTCTTGGTTCTGTGTTTTTTTTTGTTTGTTTTTTTTTTGTTAATTTTTGTACATATTTCCACTCATTGTGGCACAGTGCTTTGGAAATATTGCTTTTCAAAAGGTGTGACTCACCAGCATTTAACCCTAGTTTTGGTTTCAGCCAAATGTAAACACATGGGGAAAATCTCTCATCATTTTCCACATGTATGCACAATCACAAGATTTTGTTCCATTCGATTACTAGCAGCTATTGATTTTAGCCTTATTTACCCTTTCAGCCCATTCCATACAGATAATATATTCGCTCAAGTTACTAAACATGAAATACAAAGGCTATTTCCATAATGCTCAACATTAAAGTACGGTGAAAAAACAAAGAATAGTCAAAGTTTGCAAAGAGCAGCTTTGTGGAGGCCTCTGTCTCCTAATTAGTGTTCCCGCTGCTCAGCACAAGAACTTTCTTCGGTTAAAGCAGACCAGCAGCAATAGCAAGGAAGCAGCACATTCTGCCCTGAGTATGTTCTGTCAGACAGAGGCGCATCAGTGCACACAGGCAGCTCCAACCAGAACCCAGCAATTAGATGAAGCCCAGAACAGGCTGCCCCCATCTCGTTAGGCTGGTCAGGACGTCCCAGTTCACATGCCCCTTCAACAGTATTTTAAATGGGCTCAAACTTTATGTATTGAGTTTTGGAGAATCTTAGTTTTCAAAAAAGGTGGTTTAGCTAGGTAGCCTGGCAAGCCGAGAGTATTACATACTTTTCCTGTTACGAACAGTGTCTCCAAAAAAGTCGGATCTTTGAATTTTGGAGATGATATATGCATGCACCTATCTTGTTTATATCATGTATAATATTTGATATCATATAATATGGGACATAATACTTTGTAACTGTTTAGTTCCTCAACATCTGGTACAAATAATCTTACGATATCATGTCATACAAATAATAGCAATCTAAAGCACAGGTTAAACAATTGTGAACTATGGCCAAGATATTGTCATGCATCTATCTTGTTTAAATCATGTGTCTTAGGTGACAGATGTGCCACTTTTTTCAGTGTACTTTCATTTCTGTTTTCAGGGGGTTTCAGCGTTGTTTTTCAAGGTGTGGTCCTGAACTTTTGATCAGCTGCCAAACCGCTTATTTCAGTTTTGTTATTGTAATGTAGGGGTGCACGGTGGCAGAGCGGCTAGAGCTTCTGCCTCTCAATAAGGAGATCGTGGGTTCGAATCCCGGACCACCCCAACATCGTGGTCTCGAATTCTGAACCACCCTAACATCACACGATCTCTCTGGGTGGAGTCTGCATGTCCTCCCCGTGTTACCGTGGGTTCTCTCCGGGTTCTCCGGCTTCCTCCCACCGTCCAAAGACATGACTGTGTAGGTTAATTGAGAACTCTAAATTGTCCCTAGTGAATGAATGTGAGAGTGAATGGTTGTCTGTCCTTGTCTGTCTCTCTGTGTCAGCTCTGCGACGAGTTGGCCACTGTCCAGGGTGTACCCCGCCTAAGGCCCAAAGTCACTGGGATAGGCTCCAGTCACCCGCGACCCCTAACGGGAATAAGCGGTAGATAATGAATGAATGAATAATGAATATTGTAATGTATTTTGTTATTTTCAATAAAATGTTTACTCAAACTTTTTTTTTTGTCTCGGTTCCATTTCCTGGTGCTTATTGAAGTTCTAGTTGGTAAGTTGGTACCTTGGTAAGAGAGTGCGCTGTGCAGCAGGTGGGAAGCACGCTTCTCTGGTCTACAGTACTGCTCAGCGGCCTGTAAATGCCATTAAAACACAGTGTGACTTCCAGCCAAGCTTCAGTAGACAGAAGTGAAGGGAAATCGGCCTATTTGTATATTTTTTTGAACAATTTAATTACGGTTTTGACACACAGTGATTTTAGATTTTATTGATCAATCACTCTGGAGCAAGCACAGAGAAAGAGAGACTGAAGAGGTACTGGTCACCTGTCAATCACATTTTATCACCATACACCTGTTCAGAGCCTCTGTTCTCTGCCCAGTCCTTCTCCCCCTTATTCCTCCAATTACTGGCTCCTTACCTCTGCTTCTCCTCTTTTCTTTCTTGACAACCTCTCTCCTCTTTTCCTCCTCTGCCGTTACCTCTTTTGTCTCTACATCCCCTGCCCTGTCTCTACTCATCCCCTCTCTTTCCCTCATTGTCTGTCCTGTCTCCTTTGTTGTCTAAGTTTCCTCATCCTCGTGTTCTCTCCTCTCCTTCTCTTCCCTGTTCCTCATCCCTTTGTCCTGTTATCTCCACATTTTCTATGTTCCTCATCACTCTGTTTTCTCCCCCCAACCTAACCAATGCAGTCATTTCACACGCTTGTTTAGTATTGAGTCCAAAAACAATTTGAAAGCCTCATTCTATCAATTTGTCAACATTTGAGAACCCAAAATCAAGCTCCTATCCATATTGCGAATTTTTCAAATTTAGTGTTTGGGCGCATTCACATTACATCTATCCATCCATCCATCTTTTACCACTTATCCGGGGCTGGGTCACGGAGGCAGCAGTCTAACCAGACTTCCTTCACCCCAGACACTTCCATCCGAGAGACATAGTCCCTCCAGCGTGTCCTGGGTCTACCCAGGGCTGCCTCCCGGTGGGACATGCCCAGCCACCTCAGCTAGCTTCTCTCGATGTAGAGGAGCAGTCGCTCTACTCCGAGCTCCTCCCGTGTGACTCCTGGACTCCTCACCCTATCTCTAAGGGAGTGCCCAGCCACCCGGCCGAGGAAGCTCATTTCCACCGCTTGTATCCGCAATCTCGTCCTTTCGGTCAATATCCAGAGCTCATGACCACAGATGAGGGTAGAAACGTAGATTGACCGGTAAATCGAGAGCTTTGTCTTTTGACTCAGCTCTTTCTTTACCACAACGGTCCGATACAGCGCCCGCATAACTGCAGACGCTGCACTGCTCCATCCTTCCCTCACTCGTGAACAAGTCCCAGGGTACTTGAACTCCTCTACTTGAGGCAAGGACTCTCTACCCACCTGGAGAGAGCAAGCCACCTTTTTCCGGTCGAGAACCATGGCCTCGGATTTGGAGGTGCTGATTTTCATCCCAGCTGCTTCATACTTGGCTGCAAACCGTTCCAGTGCATGTTGTAGGTCCTGGTTTGAAGAAGCCATCAGGACGACATCATCTGCAGCAGAGATGAGATCCTGTGGTTCCCAAACCGGACACCCTCCACTCCCTTACTGCGCCTAGAAATTCTGTCCATAAAAATTATGAACAGAACCGGTGACAAAGGGCAGCCCTGGCGGAGTACAACATGGACTGGGAACAGGTCTGACTTTCTGCCGGCGATGCGATCCCCTGTGATTGGAACACACCCTGCGGTCCCCCTTTTATACAGAGGGACCACCAACCCCACGTCCAGAGGTACTGTCCCAGACCGCTACGCGATGTTGCAGAGACGTGTCAGCCAAGACAGCATCCAGAGACTTAAGATACTCTGGACGGATCTCATTCACCTCCGGAGCCTTGCCACCAAGGAGCTTGCCAACAACCTCAGTGAATTCAGCCTGGGTGATGGATGAGTCCGCCTCCGAGATTTCATTCTCTGCTTCCTCCTCGGAAGACGTGACAGTGAGACTGAGGAGATCTTCAAAGTATTCGGGCCGTTGCTCCCGATTACCCCTCTCAAGGTGTCACTGGCATTGCCCACATAGGCGTTGAAGTCCCCCAGTAGAACAACGGAGTCCCTGGGTGGTGCACTGTCTAGTACCCCTCCCAGGGACTCCAAGACGGCCTGGTACTCTGCACCGCTGTTCGGCCCATAGGCTGCCACAACAGTGAGAGACCTGTCCCACACCAGAAGGCGGAGGAACGCAACCCTCTCGTTCACCGGGGTAAACTCCAACACGTGATGGCTGAGCTGTGGGGCTACAAGCAAGCCCACACCAGCCCGCCGCCTCTCCCCGCGGGCAATGCCAGAGAAATAAAGCGTCAGCCCCTCTCAAGGAGATGGGTTCCAGAGCCCAGGTTGTGCGTGGAGGTGAGGCCAGCTATATCTAGTTGGTAACGCTCGACCTCAGGCACAAGCTCAGGCTCCTTCCCCCCCAGGGAGGTGATGTTCCATGTCCCTAGAGCCAGTTTCTGCGTCCAGAGATCTGGTTGTCGAGGCCCCCGCCTTTGACTGCCGCCCAGATCTCTCCGCACCGGCCCCTTACAGATCCTCCCGAAGGTGGTGGGTTCATGGGAGGATGGCCCCATGTTGCTCCTTCAGGTTGTGCCCGGCCGAGCCCCATTCACAATACAATTCCAACCAAACTGTCCGATTGGGCACCAAAGTTGCAATATTGTATCATTCTCTAAGCTGGAGCGTTCACAATTTTTATCAATTAAACATGTCTGGGACTTGGATTCACTCTCCAATTTTCTTTTTATGGAATCCCAGAACCTGCCCGACAACCTGCTCCACATGTTTGAGTTCAGCATGAGCAGAAGTCATAATGTGATTTCCCATTAGGAGGAGAGAAGTAAGGGCCCCCAGGCTGAAATGCCCAGAATAAAGGAAATGTGTCTTTTTGCCATTTGGTTCAGTTGTGCGCAGTCATCTCTAGTTGAAGCAGTTGCTTCAGTCTTGTTGTGAGGAGCAGATACGACTGAAGTCATAGTTAATCAAACATGAATTATAAAGCTGATTTTGGCCGTGCGCCGGTGCAGTAGGATGTTTACAGAGGAAAATCAGGCTAAAATGTGTCCTTTGATCAAAACAGAAACAGCTGTTTAGTTGCCACCCAGTGAGTCATCATACACAAAGCATGTGATATAACCTAGATTGGTCTGTAGTAAACCAGAGTTCCTCACCTTACCTACGGTGTGCCACAGGGTTCAGTACTTGGTCTGTTTACACTTACACTTACACTACAAACATTCTGAGAAAGCGGAGCATTAACTTCCACTGCTAGCTGATGACACACAACTGTACTTATCAATGAAACCTGACCAGACTTGTTTAAGTAGACAGACTTAATGCCTGCATGAAGGATATAAAATCCTGGATGACTCTTAATTATCTGCTTCTTCTGTGTTATGGAATCAGCTCCTATTCATGTTAACAAGGCCGAAACAGTCTCTACATTTATGACCAGACTTAAAGCATTCCTCTTTGAAATAGCTTATGGTCAGGCCTAATCATTGCTGATTTTCTAACCTTTGGTTGGTTAAATCAATGATTTTTGATAACCCCCGAGACAACTGCTGTTGTGATTTTGGGCTCCACAAAAATTATTTTAAATTTTGACATGATAAATTAACAAATAATAACAATAACAATAATAATAATAATAATAATAATTATTATTATTATTATTATAAATAATAATAAATAATAATAAACAGATTTGTATAATTTTCTTCTCAAATGATTGGTGTAAAAATGATCATTTTCATTTACAGGTATTATACCATCAAATAAAATCAAAATTTGAACATTCTAATAAACTGTCATTTGCATTTTAAGTCCAAGGAGTTATTATTGTTAATTATATAGGTTTTTATGGTCTGATGCCTATGTTTGCTGTAAGGCACCCATGAGAGATATAAGTTGATGGTTGAGTCTGGAGGGGCATTGGAACAATACATTTGCCAATTCAAAACATCTCGGGTAAGATTTTTGAACCACTGAACTTCAGAGCATGTTCCTGCATTAAGATTCAGTAATAGGAAAAGACAGGGGCTGGTGTGTGGTTGTTGCCAGATCCACAGATCTGACTTGCAACTTGGCCTGGCTCTGTCACCTCCTGGTTTCCATGGAGATATATTAATTTAATGCCACACTGTGTGGCAAATAGCATATCAAGCAGGTGGAAGACACTCCACCAGAAACGTACATACTACACCTTTGAAATATGCTGGTGTATGAATGAAGAGTGTTTGTGAGAATGAATGCGGGGCAACAGATGGAAATTAGCCCATGACACCTGTGACACAATGTAAATGTTAGACATTCATAGACTCCAATTTCTCTCGCCAGTTTACTTGTCTAGCCCATGCTACCTAGAGTTAGCATTCCGTCAAATCCAGCAATACAGGTCCATGGCGAAGCCAATCGCCATTTTAAAGTATGTTCAATGTTTTCATGACATTTATGTTCTCTACACGTAACATGTAATAGAGAGTGTTCAGTGTCACTGGATTCTTACCAGAAGCACACATCAGAAATGTTAGTAAGCATTTAGCTCAAATACTTAGTTTTAATCTAACGTTAGCTCAGTTTTCCACAGTAATCATCATCAGGTTTAAACAGAAAAGGTACACACTTTACACACACACAATGAGGACTTAAACAAAGCTTTGGTTTCACCTAAATATGGGCGATTGAGTTGGTACCAGCCCAAATCCTCTGGATTATTAATAAGTAATTTGTAGGCTAGTGCTAATCTCTATAGGAAAAACAAAGGGGTTGGCTCGATTTTCCCGGACAAAGAAAGGAATACAATGTGCTGTGTTACATGTAGTAATACTTGGTAAAAGGATAGTCGAGTTGTAGTAATGTTTAGCAATTCTAGCTATATTTTTAATTTAATTTAATTTTTATGAATATTGTGCTGCAGAGATGAACCACTAGGGGAGAGTGACCACAAAAGTACTCGGCTTGAAAAATCATCACTTCAAATAGAAATGACAATGTCTGAGTCCCCCAAAATACTTATATATTATAATAATTTATTCCTGAAAAAAATCTTTAAAGTTTAAAGTTCATACACATCTTATTTGGTTACAAAACGGAAAATGTAGTTGTTTGGCATTGGGAACAGTGTGTCAAAGCAGGATTTTGTTTTTGTTCTTTTCTTTGTTTGTTAATTCATTATTAAGTGAATGTTCTTGCATTCAAGGTGCCATTCTGTTTTATAGAACATTTACATATAGAAAAACATAGAAGAGATGCTTCCATACACCTACAGTGTAAAAATCGACCTGTCACCGAAGCAGTGTGGCAAAACCCCAAGTGAGCTGGAAAAAGTCACCCATATGCAGGTTGGGTTGGGCTCAAGGACAGCCCATTTGGATGAAAGCATAACACATGAAGATGTGATAAGTGCTTTGATCGTAAATTTAAAACAAAAAAGTTTTTTGTTATGTTGCATTTTGATGATTTTGAACACTAAATGTAGCTTTCTGACTTAACATCCACTTTCTGCCCTCAAAGTGTTGGATGTCAGGTGGATGGCTACTATATAAATTCACAGGTAGGAGTGGAATTCAAGGGTTGGTTCAGTTCTAGTCAATCAAGTTACCATCAGTGTTGCCATATTTTACTGACAGTTTCCAGCCCAAAGTCCACATAAAACCCACCAAGATCAATGACAACTAGTCCAAATTATAAACTTTCCAAAATTACTATTTAAATGGCATACAAAGCACAGTTGCAATGGTAAAATAATGAACAAACCAACGGCACACTCCCAGATAAACATATAGACCACAGTCGGGCCCTTAGCCCTCCTTATTTGGCAACTATACAGTACCACTATCTGATTGTATGGTGCGTTTAAAGTTGACAGGTTAGACTACATTTTTGACAAATATATACTGAATATGATTGTATTTAAGATTTTACTACACATTTTGCCCCTGTCCCCTGTTTGACAATCTACAAAACATTTATAAGAGTGTTAACTGTCTATTTATTTTCAACAGTAAGTCACATTTTGATGACACACTTCCTGTAACTTTTATTTATCAAAATTTCTGTACTGTACTTCAAAAATGTGAAACTGCTAAATATTTACCATAAGTGCCCTCCCACCAAACTAAGCCATCATTTGAATATAATGAGAACTTGTCATATAGACTTTAGTCCCATGCAAACTGGATATCAGATGTAATACTTGTAGTGTGCTTTGGACTCATTCTCCAGAACCGGGGCAACCCACATTTTCAGCTCAGGCTGGTTCTCCCATTACTTCCAATATACTTTCTTGTATTTCCCCCACTCTTGTTTTAAATCCTGTGTCTCCACTAGTCCAGCCGTGAGATAAACTTACCTCGCCTTAAACCCTAAACATTAAACAGAACCCCAGCGCCTAACCCAAGGGTACGCAGACTGAGCCGGGTTTATTGTTTCCATTCAATCAGAGGTCGATTAGAGATTTTGACTGACAACCAGCACAACCAATGTTTATATAAATATTAAATGGTTTTAGTTGTGCTGAATTATCTATTTCTATAATTACTCTATTCTATTCTATTATTCTATTTAATATTCTATCATCAACCCAATCAATAATACATAAATATTTATGAAGAAATTAATCTACACATATATATGTGCGTGTGAGTACAGAATGCAACATAAAAGTACTGTCATGTTTCTGCAGGTGGATGCAGTAAGCTCTCTCTTGTGTCACCCGATGATGCTGGGTATACAGGCAGACTGTTAAAGTCTGGTACTCAAGGGAATTCAAGGGAGCGGAGTAGATGTTCCTTTGCAACTTCTAAAGGAGCATATGAAGTGCTGGTCACAAATAAAGTATCAGCAAAAAATAAAAACCCAAATAGAAAAAAATACCACGATTACAGTAATTATATACATCTATATATATATATATTAGAGGAAAACCATACTTTTCAATGGATGTGTAGAAGAAAGCCATACATAATCTGCAGAACAAAACACTTATTAAAAAAAAAATAATAATAATGTAAAACTGATTAAAATCCTGGGTTAGATAGTTACCTTTCGAGAAAACCCATCAATACCTCCAAATATGACAATATTATAACTAAAACATAAAGGATCGTATTTTGACCCCTGGCGGTAGAGTTTCGATCTGGCCCAAAAATTCAAGACCGACCCGGCCGAGCTTGCACGCGTACTGTCCGAACCCGACCTGAGTCATTTGCTGCACAATTCGAACCGGGCCCGCACAGGTACTGTCCGAACTCGACTCGGTCCGAGTCATTTGCTGCATGATTCGACCCTAGCCCGTGCACGTGTAGAACCAGAGTTACGCAAACTGAGTTCCGTGCAGTGGTTAATTGACCTTATTCTGCCCCGCCCAGTTTTGCCGTTTTTTGCACTTTTGTTGTAAACACACTTCCGTTTGACGAGAACTCTGTTAAAGCTAATGACGAACGAGGGAAAAGTCTTATGTTACATAAAGTCAAATCAAATCAATTTATTTTTATAATGCCCAAAATCACAACAACAGTTGCCTCGATGGGCCAAAGTAGATTGATTTGTGTAAAATGTTTAATGAACACGAGCAACAACAAGTCACAACGCTCCGATTTCCTGGTCAGTCTGAAAACAGCTTTTTAGTCCATGTAGAACTTATCTTCTGTTGAGCTCGTCTGCTCCATGTAAACTAATACAACAGAAACAAGACGGCGGCGCATACGGCAACTTCCGGAATAAGGTGAATAGGCTGAATAAGCGCGCCTGACAGGGCTTAGTGTTCTACCTGCACCAACGTGACGTCTCCTGTACCAGACGTGCCTGTTCCCTCCCCTGACGCTGGCCCACATTATCTCTCTTCCTCGCGCCTCTCCTCAGCTTTTTGTGAAGGCGTCCATGGCTCTCTCTCTCTCTTTCTCTACCTCTCCCTCTTCTCCGCTCCGTTCATTAAGGCGTGTTTTCTCACGTCACATTTTTAAACCACTTTATTAGAGGATGAGGAGGAAAACAACACAGGGCTGGCTGCTCATCGTGCTCTTTCGCCGTGGAGCGCATGTTACAACAAACGTGCGCGCCTCTGCCCCCTGGGTCCGAGCCCTGGAAAATGTGGTCGGGTTCTGGCTGGCTCAGGCTCGGGCCAAGAATCTAAGCTCTACCTGGCAGTAGTGTGGCACTGCCGTTAATGATGACGTTTTGCGCCATTGCAAACTGTGACGTCGTGGAGCGTGGAGCTTTAATCAAGAGGTGTGATCATGCAAAAAATATGAGATGGAGTGAAGCAAACTTAGGGCGTGGTGTGGCGCATTCTGTGAATGGCCAGAATTGTAACACATAAACTTCAAAACTAATGCAGTGAAAAACATAACATGGAAAACATTTCCTGGAGTCGTAGGACTCATATGGACCAGATAATATTTTTATTTTTTACTTTGTGTTTCCAAGTTGGTGCATTTAACCTAAAGCATTTTCACCTCTTCTGTGAGATTGTGTAGTGCCTTATTGGTAGACGCGTTCGTATCCTCCAAATCGCTAATGCGTTTTTCTGCATTTGCGATACGGTTTGCGATAGCACGTGTCTCCTTTTTGACGTCTTTCACAGAGTTATTGAGAACATCAAATTTTTGTTCGAACGAGCTTTTCAGCTCAGTCACCTCCGCGAGGAGTTGTTGAGCCCATCGAGGTGTTTCCTCATTCGCCATTGTTAGCTCAAGAGTGTGGCGTCGTTCGTTCTTCTTCGCGGTTGCTCTTGTTTTTCGGTAACTTGCAGTTTGGGACATAAAAGCGAGAGTATAACAGGCTGGAGGGAAGAAACTGCGCCACTAAATGTGAGGCAAAACTATTTTTTTTAGGGAAAAAGTGGAGAGAGAGTCTTCAACACGCCATTGCACTAGTCACATGACCCTAAAAACTTCCACATAATAATACCCTTAATGGGCACAAATAATCCAAACGATATATCACAGAATAATTAATATGGTCCAATTAAGACTTAAATAGCTTTAGCTGAGTTTCCTTACTACTTACTTACTTACTTACTTACTCCTTACTACTTACTTACCTACTGATTCGAACTGCTTCAAATGTCAAAAAAACATCGCCTTGAGCCTGTTTGCATTAAATTATGAACTGATTGGCTGTCAGACTAAAACACCTCGGTCCCGAGTCCTGCTCGTGTAGAGCGGAAACAGCACATACACAGAGCAGTGCGCACCTTGTGTGAGCGTCTGTGCGTGCGTGTGAGCGCGTTTGATTGCGCTCGCTGTGTGATGAACAGATTGGTTTGAGAAAAACAGCACAAACAATTGTCATAGTTTTTTGTGTGGATGTGCATTTGACGGAGGGCCAACTTCACGGAGGTCAGGTACCTCGAACTTTATGAACGGATGCTGTGAGAGGCGCACGTAAGTGCTGCGCTTGGTGTTGCGTGTGATTATAGGCCTATTCAGGTGATACAAATGAGGCTTTATTATATAGCACAGCTCATATCTGAGGATGCGTGACAACGTACCAAAAAAAAAAAAAAAAAACCCTACATTGGGACTTGTGGGTATTTCTGGGGAGGACAGACACGGAGTGGCTCTTAGGACCGGAGAAGCTTCATAGTGGTTGGTCACTGCAGTGGTCTCTCTGGCTTCTGGACACACCGCTGTTTTGGTCACAACCGCTGCAGAACAGCGTATGTGTAGCGGCCAAAACTTGCCCTGTGCAAGTCCGCTGTGGATGCAGCGTGTGGTGTCTCGGACGCGTGTCTTCCACAGAATAAAGTTCAGAAAATACTGTGTTCCACTGGTTTGTTGGCATTACCTTTTAGCCATCCACAAATACACAGAAATCCAGAACTTATACGACACGATTGACACGGTCAAAAGACTTGGTCTCCACACTGCAACACCTGACTGCACCTTGCCCCCCCTTTATATAGGGCAGGTAATTGCAGGACAAAAATACAGTGCGCCACCCAGTGGCAGGAGGAACAACAGACAATATGGGCAGCCATGTTTGTTGCCAGTATTTGAGAACTGAGTTTGGTCGTTCAGCCATAGCGGCCCCAAGTGGTGGATTTGTGGGATATGTTGGTAAGGTACATCAGAACTAATAATATTAAAAAAACAGACAAACAATTGGTAGACGGGGCTTTTGATATCCTAACAATTCAGTTAGTCCAGGAAGATCGCGCCAACCCCTGTGTTTTTCGTATAGCAATTAGCAGTGCCGCTGCCAGCCATTTGGGTGCCCTAAGCAGAAATGCTGCGTGGTGCCCCCTCCCAATCCTCTTATAAATATATATAGTGGTTTGATGTCTGTACTACAGCCTTGTGGTGACTGTTACAATACTTATTTTTATATGTTTAATTTTATATAGTATGAATCACAATCCTAAGGGTCCTCCTTTTAAACAAAATCCTATAATTCCTGATTTTTTTGTGCATTTCAAATATAACATTATTAGTATCATAATATTATGAGCCCCCCCAAATTGCTCTGCTCCGCCCCTGTTTGAGCATCACACATAGCGCTTCTCCTGCTCTTCTGCGAGACAGATGGAAGCTCTAGAGAACGCAACAGGCTGCAAACTATAGACACTTTCTGTTGCCTTTATAAAAACATGAGTTAGACATTTGTAAGAAGTTGAAGCACTTTGACTTTGTTTGTTGTTATGTGCGTAATGGGAGCAGCGGCACTGGCGTTATTAATAATCCAGAGGATTTGGGCTGGTACCCAGCCCACATTTAGGTGAAACCAAAGCTTTGTTTAAGTCCTCTTGTGTGTGAAAAGTGTGCAAGTGTGTAAACCTTCTGTGTTTAAACCTGATGATGATTACTGCGGAAAACTGAGCTAACGTTAGATTAAAACTAAGCATTTGAGCTAAAGGCTTACTAACATTTCTGATGTGTGCTTCTGGTAAGAATCCAGTGACACTGAACACTCTCTATTACATGTTATCAGCGTGTAGAGAACATAAATGTCATGAAATAAACATTGAACATACTTTAATATGGTAATTGGCTTCGCCATGGACCTGTATTGCTGGATTTGACGGAATGCTAACTCTGGGTAGCATGGGCTAGTCAAGTAAACTGGTGAGAAAATTTGGAGTCTGTGAATGTCTAACATTTACACAGTGTTGGTTTTATAAATTCTGTCAGTGTATTTTGTTCAAAACCTCTAGTGAATAATACATTTACCGAAGAGTTCCCACTGGCTGCCATTTTCGTCCTTGGACTTGTTATTGTAGTCCCCCATCCATGTGACTGGTATACCATTCCATGATTGGCTAGAACTCGCTTAAGATCGATTGCAAATGGCTCGGTAACCCGGATGTTGGCTGGGTTTTCTTTTCACTTTGCATTTTAGACTGCAAATTTAGACTTTCCCATTTGAGGGCTTGAAAATAAATGCATTGAATATTTTACAGGTGATTTTTTTGTTGTTGAAATTTTAAACACACTGAAAAGTATACTGAAAATTCAGTGCTTGAAATTCAAAGGATGGGGGGTTCAAATAAGAAAATAAAACAAATCACAAAGAAAAATTCTGTGATATTCAAAATTCTAATTCTGATGGAACAATTTATCTTCCATAACGCATGGAATCCGTTTTGAGCACTGGAAAGGGAGACAGACCAGATAGAATTGCTGGTGTCAATAAACATAAAACAGCGCAGGGTATGTTTTTTTCAAACATATAAACCTTTTTTTAGGCATTACCAACTCTGTATTTTTGGTTTGTGGAAGGATGGCGGATGCAGATTATCCCTCCTTTGTTTCTGCCTGCAGAAGGTCAATCCTGAAACTCTAAAGACGATAATTCAGTCACAAACATGTCCAAACTTCATGTGACCTTTAGAGAGGAAAAAATAGCTCAGCCCAAATGAGCGCCCCCTGCTGTCTGTGTCAGCTCCTTTCTGTCTCTTATCTTCTACACAATCAGTCTGATCATACATATACAGACCTATTTTCTCTCTAAAATCACAAGCAGTGTAATAAATAAGAGACAAAATTGGATGTAAAAAATATGGTGGCTTATGCACCATTTGCAGACCTTCACTTCATTCATTTATTTCTGTCAAATATTCTCACCCTAGACAGTGAAGATCGTGTCATAGACAAGAGATGGCAAAAAAATGATGATGAGAATGTGTTTGAATATGATTTATTTTGATTTTAGTATGTTACATCTTATAGTAATACTATTAACTTTCTGGTGGTGGCACGTGACCTGCAGGATCCCATGGAAACAGAAAATTAAATCTAAACTTTAAAATATTCTCCATGGTTTCAGAAGACTACCTCTGAAACCGTATGTACGATGGATCACTTCTGGACAAATGACGGAATACACTGATAAGTATATGTTACATACAGGGGCTTTAAAACAAAAACAAAAATAATAATAATTTAAAGGTTCCATCATCTGCCCGCCCTCTTGGTGCATTTTATTTTTCTTTACTTAAAATAAGAGAAATACAATATTTTTTGCACTTGAAATGTTAGTTATTTCTTGAACTTTATTTCTTCAGTCAAAAAACGGCCTTGAACAATAAATAGTAATAAAAACTGGCAATCCTGCTCACTGTAAGAATGCATGTTTTTCAAGGTATATTTGAGAGTTACAGCAAAAGTACAAGCAAGTAGCGGACCACCCACGTTATATGAAATATAATGACAAATAATGTTTGTCCTGTAAATTACTACTTCTACTACTACTAATACTACTACACCTACTATTAACACTACTACTGCTAATACAACTAATAATAATGTGTAGTTCATTCACTTTCTGTGCAAAACTTGAACCTCAACCGCACATTTCAGATGGATTACAAAAACATGATGTGATTATTGTCAGCAGTTTAATACCTCAAGTACATATATCACCCTGTATTCTTGATAAATCAACCTTAAGTTTTGCAGGCTGACTGAGAAGAACTGTTCCTACCATATGAGCACAGACGCTGGGATGAGAGGATTCAGTGGTCTGGGGAGGCAGAACATGCAGCCTGATTCTTGGTTCCATCATCCGCCTGCCCTCCTGGTGCTTTGTTCCAGCTGAATGCCGCTCATTTCAGCTCACAGAGGAATGAGACCTAGACAGCTTTTCACATATGAAAAGGTACACAGAGATGTGCAATTTTGGTCTTCATTACAATTATTGCTCCTATCAATTGCAAACATTTGTGATTGAAAGGGGGATGAATGAAATCTGTGGTGAATGATATGAGCGCATGCCTTTTATATAAGAAAGCCACCTGTTTTAATCTAATCTCTGTCTCTTGACAATTTACTGCATGTCATTCCCTGGTCTTGATCCTGTTTCAAGCCTCTCTGTCCTGTTGAATAAAACATACGGGCCAATAAATAAATCAAAATCATTATTATTATAATATTACAATAATAATAATAATAATAATAATAATTAAAAAAAAACAGAGGATGAGGTGCTGGAGGAGGGGCCATCATGGGAGGACAAAGCCCTACATGGGATGTACCACCGGAACATAACTGAAGTGGCTGATATCAAGAAATCCTACCAGTGCCTTGAGCGGGACTTGAAGGACAGCACAGAGGCACTCATCATGGCTGCACAGGAACAGGTCCTGAGCACCAGAGCAAGAGAGGCCCAGGTCTACTACACCAGATAATACCCAAAGAGTGCTGTGCAAAGAAGCTCCTGAGACAGTCCAGCACAGAACTGCAGGGTGTAAGACGCTCGCAGGGAAAGCATACATGGAACACCACAAGTGGCTGGCATAGTGTACAGAAAGATCTGTGCGGAGTATGGACTGGAAACCCCAAGGTCAAAATGGGAAACTCCTCCAAAGGTGGTAGAGAATGACGGAGCGAAGATCCTCTGGAACTTCCAGATACAGACTGACAGATTGGTAATGGCATATCAGTCAGATATTGTGGTGGTGGATAAAGAGCAGAGGAAGGCCGTTGTGGTTGACGTGGCATCACCAAGTGATGGCAACATCAGGAAAAAGGAACATGAGAAACTAGAGAAATACCAAGGGCTCAGAGAAGAGCTGGAGAAGGCCTGGAAGGTGAAGGCCAAAGTGGTGCCTGTGGTGATCGGAGCACTCGGGGCAGTGATCCCCAAACTGGAGGAATAGCTACAGCAGATCCCTGGAGGAACATCAGACATCTCCAGTCCAGAAAAGCGCAGTGCTAGGAACAGCTAAGCTACTGCTCAAAACCCTCAAGCTCCCTGCCTGACCTGGGCTCAGAGATGGATGAGACCACCCATGGAGGGTGAGAGGGGAATTTTTATATATATATGTATATATACTGTGGGCTGGGGGAAAACTGAAATTTTCTCTGCACTCATATACTGGACATTACAGGATCACTCAAGTATGCATACAGTTACATTTTATGTCTTCTTTAAAATAATAATACCTGCAACTTTGGAAATATGAATAATATCTTACAATCATTCACCGCACTCAACAGGTTTCTCCAGGCATTTAAATTTGACAACACAGAATTGTACACATTCCTCTCCCCGAATCCACTACATGTGTCAAAAATCTCCAAAATACTAAAAATTACCTCAACCATGACACAAACCTCAACTCCCAGGACAACTGTTCATCCTCCGAAGCCACCATGCAGTTCAAAAGAGTATGAAAGTTCAACAAACACGTGAATTCAGTCAAACTACAAATTATTAACTCAGCCAAAGTAGAAAGAACGACCTACTGAATCGCTGTTCCATGGCGCTGGACTGGAAACGTATGCTCGTTCCTTTTCTCTTTTACTCCTGCTGATGCTGAAGACAGTTCTTTCTCCTCCACTCTCCTCTCCTTCACTGAGGCAGTCTGTTCCCTCTCACCTCTTCTCACTCCTGCACTCGCAGTAAGGGAGAGAGAGAGAGAGAGAGAGAGAAAGTGGGACAGAGAGCGCAGAAGGGAGAGATAGAAAAAGAGAGAGAGAGGGAGAGCAATAAGAGAGAAAGGGACAGAGAGGAAATTAGGGAGAGAAGACAGAAGAATGTGGGGAGAGACAGAGAGAGGAGGGAGAGAGGGAGAGATCGCTGCCGCGGTTGCCATGAGCAGTTGCCGTGTATATTCCACTCTCTACATGTGCAGGATCAAGCCTTCTCCTCACCAGGGTCTACTCTCAGTCTGTAGAGATGATAATAGACCCACTCATGCATTTGCTGAAACTGTCAAGGTGTAATAAAAACAGAGGTCTGTTCATACGAAACCTTTGCAATAATATGAGACGACCTTAATTATCAAATTAAAATACCAAATGGATTAATCCATCCACTTTATTTACACAGCACATTGTATAAATAAGACTCTTCCCAAAGTTCTGGGCACAGTTGATTTAAGAAAAAAAATGAATAATTCTTAAAAAAAAAAACTTAAATAACAATAAAATACATACATACATACATGAAATACATTAAATAAATAAAAAAAGTACATGAAATAAATAAAAAAGTAATAAAGTGGATCTTTAGATAACAAAAGTGGGTCTCATTACCAGCTGAGCTTAGATAATTGCATTGCATTTCTCTGATGGCCCAGTGTACATCAATCGGAATCAGAATTGGTTTATTGCAGTGATCATCATTGTCAGTGATCAAAATTCACAAACATAGGAACTTGCTTCAGCGTAAGGTGCAACATAAAACAATGAATAAAATATAGTAAAATATATAAAAGAGGCATGCATAAGATTAAGTTTGTCCCTGTCTGTGGCTCCTGTACCACACTGTGATGGAAGAGGTGAGGATGGACTCGATGATGGCTGTGTAGAACAGCGCCATCATCTGCACAGTAAGTACATCCTCTGCTGGGCCTGACTGATGATGGAGCTGATGGTCGGCTCCCAGTTGAGGTCCTGAGTGATGGTGTTGCTGAGAAAGTGGAAAGAGTCCACGGTGGTGATGGGAGAGTCTGTCAGGGCGAAGGGGGGCAGGGGGGCGGAGACTTTCCTGAAGTCCACGATCATCTCCACTGTCTTCTGGGCATTGAGCTCCAGGTTGTTGTCGCTGCACCAGGACACCAGCCGGTCCACCTCCCTCCTTTAGACAGACTCATCACCGTCCGAGATGAGTCCGATGAGGGTGGTGTCTTATCAGTTTTACAGAGTCGTGGCTGGAGTTGCAGCAGCTGGTGTCACAGGGAAAAGAGCAGAGGAGAAAGTACACAGCCCTATGGAGTTCCCGTGCTGATAGTCTGAGTGTCTGAAACGTCAGTGATCCAGTGAGCCACCAAGCTGATGGAGTCAGGCACGTTGAGCTGAGAGAGCTTGTCCTGGAGCAGAGCAGGAGGACGGTGTTGAATGCAGAGCTGAAGTCCACAAACAGGACCCTGGCGTAGGTTCCCGGGGAGTTCAGATGCTGCAGGATGAAGTGGAGGGCCAGGTTGCGTCGTTGTAGATCTGTTGGATCTGTAGATGAACTGCAGTGGGTCCAGGGCGAGGAGGTGAAGGACTTGAGGAGGGACAGGACCAGGCGCTCAAAAGACTTCATGACGACAGGCGTCAGCACCACAGGCCTGAAGTCATTAAGTCCAGTGATCTGGGGCTTCTTGGGGTCAGGGACCATGATTGACCGCTTGAAGCAGGCTGGGATATGGCATGGACTTCCCAAACTGCATCCTTACATCTTCTCTTTGTAGTAAGAGGCCGGCAGGGGAGGTGGGAGGACCGGGGTGGGATTGGATTGCCAGAAATGTCCATTGTAGTGAGATGGGTGGGGGAGGGGGTTGAGATCTCGAACCGAATAGAAAGAAGCTAGCTGTTCAGCTAGTTTCTGGTCATCCGCAGCATGGAGGGCTTTGGGCTTGTAGTTGGTGATCTGCCTGAGCCCTTTCAAACAGCAGAAGGATCTTTGGCAGAGAAAGTCTCCTTTAGGCGTGTAGTAGTTCCGGGCTGAGATTTCCCTTGTTAAAATCCCCAAGGATAATCAACAAGGAGTTCAGAAAATCCCGCTCCACACATAGTATAGCGTCCACTCTGCCAACGTGCGTTTTGCCTCCTGCAAGTTCGCGCTTGGCAGGATGTAAACAGGGGCTAGAATGAATGAAGCGAACTCACGTGGAGAGTAGAATGGTTTACAGTTAATGAAGAGATATTCCAGGTCAGGAGAGCAGTGTTTGGAGAAAGTGACAAAGTCACATCGGAGCATCAAGCGTTGTTGATGAAGAAACAGACACCTCAGTCTTTTGTTTTAGAGATCCTTTGTCTGTCGGCACGGAGGAACTGAAATCCCTTCAGATGCAGCGCGCAGTCCGGGGTCGACTCGCTGAGCCACGTCTCCGTGAAGCACAAAACAGAAGACGAAGAAAAGTCTCTGTTTTTCTTCATCAGCAGCGCCACTTTGTCCGTCTTGTTGCTGAGTGAGCGGACGTTGGAGACGTCCCAGGTAAGGGCGTAAGCACACCATGTCTCCGTAGGCACACAAGAGCCCTAGCGTGCTTTCCTCTTCTGCGGCGGCTCACTCTCTTGGCCAAAACTAGCGCTAAATCTGCAGCAGACACTAAAAAAACTGAGAATAGGTCCGTGGGGTAGAAGTTCTGATGATTAAGAGCTCTTCACGGGTTACGCACAAAAACAGACAACACAGAGCGTACCAAAACGCCAAGGCATCTGTCAGCGGCGCCATCTTGGACTAGGATATTGTCCCATACCTCACAAAAATCAAATACATTGCATAAATATGAGCTGTTTTGTGTAATTTCATGCATTAACTTGAAAGACTTGAAACTCAAGCTAGAAGACTACTTGAACATTTAGCCCCTTGATTTGACGTTGACTTGAGACTAAAACGTGCACTTGATCCTGCATTATCCAGTCCACTGCTCAAACAATAGAAAAGTGAATAAAACAACAAATAGTAACAGAAAATGAATTAGCAATATAGATAAATAAGTAAATTAAAAATAACAAATGTTTAAAAACTATCAAATCAGTAAAATAAAAATGAATAAGACACAGAGGACCACACAACTCACGCGGTGTAAAAAGCCAGGGAATAAAACTGGATCTTAGAAGTGATTTAAAACACTCCAATGTGGGGGCCGTTCTTACGTGGAGGAGCAGAAAGTTCCAGAGACTGGAGCTGACCACAGAGAAGGCTCTGTCCCCACTGGTTTTAAGTCTCATCTTTGGCACCACAAGCTGGAGTGGCCCTTGGACCCCAGGGTCAGATATGGAAATAACGGTAACGGTCCCAAGCTGACAATGGAACAACCTGGTATAAACAATATGACCTCAGTCTTTCTCTCATTCTGTTAAAATTAAAATTGGGACAACCTAACCTCGATGTCGATTAGGGGGGGCTGCTGTTACATTCATTCTCGTCGCAGGGTTAACACAAAGACATAGACGCAGACAACCATTCACTCTCACATTCACTCTCTATGAGCAATTTAGAGTTGCCAACTGACCTAGCACATGCTTGTCTTTGAATGGTGAGAGGAAGCCAGAGAGCCTGGAAAGAACCCACAGTAACACGAACTGGCATCAATCACCCTCCTCACTGTGGGACTATTTTTTGCATTCCTATCCTGAGTAATTGCCTCTGTGTGTGTTGTTTTAAAGTTGTTTTTGCTAAAAAATAATAATAATAATAAATAGATTTAAAAAACACAAGGAGAACATGCACTCAACCCAGAGAGATCGTGTAATGCTGGTCTGGTCCGCTTAAACCGCTCTGCCACCGCACTCCCCCTGCTGTCATAAATTTTAAAAACTGGTATATAAATTTGACAATCAATTTGACAAACATCAGCATAAAAATTATATATATATATTTTAATGTTGCCAAGCGTTGCATGATCCACTGTGTCAAAAGCAGCAATCTAGTCTAAAAGCAACAAAATGGCAGAGCTACCAAAATCAGTCATTGAAAATAGGTAATTAAAAACCTCTAAAAGTGCAGATCAATGAGAAGAATACTTACAAATACAAGGAAAATGGGTCACATTACAGCAACTTTGAAATCCCTTCACTGGCTTCCAGTGAGCTATAGGATCAACTTTAAAATACTACTTATAGTACACGGGGCATTAAATGGTCAATGGCCCCAAAATATATACAAGATATGATGCTCATTCCAATTGACATGGAAAGGGTTCTTTTGTCCTCCGGAACAGGTTCGATGTGTGTCCCAAGAATTAGGACCAAGCGTAACGAGGCACCGTTTAATTTTTATGTGCCTCAGCAATTGAGATCTGCCCCAATGCTGAGTGCTTTTAAATCCGGGTTAAAACATTACTGTTTACCTCTGCATTTACATAAATCAGTCATTTTTAAATGTGTATGTATATATTGTTTATTATTATCATTATTATTATTATTTATTTATTTAACTCTATTGTCTATTGTGAAGCACTTTGGGTTGCTTGGGCATGAACTGTGATCTATGAATAAATTTGCCTTGCCTTGCCTAAAAAAAGCTGTGCAATAACACTTTTCTTTAAAATCTTTGACACAAAAGGAAGTTTGAAAATTGGACGGTAAACAATCGTGGAGGGACTGGGTCTGTGGGACAGGATGATAGTTACAGTTTATCAACTATCCCTGTGAGGACAGACAGTGACATGGACTCAAACTGACAAAAACTGCAGAGCAATAAATGATTTGAGAAAAATAACAAGTAGAAACAATATAAGATATAATATTAGCTCAAATAGCAGCTCTTATTGTTAAAAAGGAGATGAATTTTTCACGTTTCACACATCATTTTCAATGTAGTGGAAGGACTGGGGTTCCAAACCAATTGTTTATTTAAAAATGTGGTCATTCATTAATTCCAGTGCCCATAGATGCAGCATGATCTCATATTAAAAAGGTTGCAGGAGTCTTTATAGACCGGCTCTAGCATGCAGGGTCAGGCAGCCTCACGCCATTGTGCAAATTATATCAAACATGAGAGGACCACATCATCACCAACAAAAATATTGTCCACATTAAAGCGGTAAAACAATACAAGGTCTAAAGTATATCAGTCAGCCAGTGGTTCTCAGCATATGGATAAAGGTGCTGCACTGAAAAAGCTGCAGACTCACTGGTGTTGATCCACGTCTCAGTTAAAAACAATAAATCCAATGACTGGGACAATAGTAAATATTAGATTAATGTCTGTTCATGATAGATATCTCATTATCTAATGTAAAATCTCTACATGTCAAAACTATCATCAAATTAATTGCGTTGTTATTGGAATAATGTTACCTTCCCCTTCACTTCGGCTTGCTTGGTTTAGAACATGGCTTACAAACAAACTTTTGCAACCAATCACTGTTAAAAATATTTTTTAAATCTTGATTTTATGTTTCATTATTTCAAATCAAAAACAGAAAGGTGCATTCAATGACATCACAGAATTCCATCTCAATAATATTTGCACTACCACATTGACACACATTTGCCAACTGTACAATTCTGTATATAGTCTTAGTCTATCTATCTTGGTCTATTTTATTCTCAATCTTATGCATGCCTCTTTTATATATTTTATTATATTTTATTCATTGTTTTATGTTGCACCTTATGCCGAAGCAAGTTCCTATGTTTGTGAATTTTTGATCACTGACAATGGCAATAAACCGATTCTGATTCTGATTCTATTTAATACAGATGGATGGCAGCTAAAATGAATTTTGTTAAAATACAATGACTTCTTAGGTCTAGAAGAGAATTCAGGTTCAACATTTGTTAATTTGATTATTTATTTCATGGCAAAGTCCTGGCAAGTCCTCGCAAAGGCTCTTGCCTCCATCTGAGGTTATGACCGCGAACTCTGCCTTGGTGGCTTTCAAATCCTAGAATGTGATTATGTCATAACCTCAGGTGCAAAAGCAGGTTTTCCTTATTGATTACATTAAACTTTGGCATAACATTTTCAAAATGTAAATTCCCCACATTTCAACCTGATGATTTCTATTGGTGACAAGACTCAAGAACGTGCCGTATTAAGCATTTTAACAATATTCATTTTAACCCCAATTTGTATTAAATATTATTGGCCCATGGAATGTTATGATGTCGTCTGAAACCCAGCAATTTACCCTCTATCTGAAGCTAGGGTAACAAATTATTGAATTCTTGAACAACACCTGGCGACATCTCAAGAAGATATGCTCATTGACCCCTGCTGTGCAAAGGAGGTACTGACCACAGACCAATTAGGTTAACATTCTACAGAAAGCCTCATAAGAGCAGTCTATATGTGTGCTGCTTGAGTCACATTTAATTACTCTCTTTAGAAAGGTCAGCATATTTTAATGCACAAACATGAGGCTGCAGCATGCTCCTCCTCCATGGCACTGATTTCTTCTTGCCTGTGTACCAATAAGCCACTGCTTCACAAGCAGAACTGAGAAGAGAGACCAGCCATTGTTCTCTAGAATGTTAACTGTGATGTACTCCTTGCCTTCTAGATATGACTTCACACAATTCAAGACAGTACCAGTGATGCCCACCCAGTCCTCTAGGCTCCGTTAAATTACCTGTGAAGGCAGCACTGAGATCCAACAAGACTGAGACAGACACTTTGCCCACGACAGCACTCAGATGGATGTCGTTTGTCACTTTTATAAGAGCAGTCTCTACGGTGATGAGATCTAAAGCCTGGCTGAAAATATCAAACATGTTGTTCATTAAAAGAGAGCTATTAAGCTGTTGATAAAACACTTTCTCGAGGACTTTTCCCAAAAAATGGCAGATTTGAGATAGGCTGGCAATTATTCATTACTGTGGCATCAAGGCTCCTCTTCTTTAGAAGAAGAGAGGCTTAATAACCTAAGAGTAACCCCCAATTCACAGAAAAGCGTGTAAGCGGCATCGTTTTTAATAATAACTGGTCGGACAATTTACAATAGCAATGTCATACGCGTGTCCGACAGGCGGAGTTACACGCCGTTCAAATTAGGTAGGAATTCTAATTTTTCAGCATCAACAACGCGTCTCCAGGCTTTTTAGCAGGAGAAACACAGGAAAAAGAGTGAGAAAAGAAGGAGCATCACATCCTGATAGCGTCCAGAACCCCACAGAATGATTCACGGTGGACTAGGACCAGTTCATCATCAAATTGGAGCAATAGAACATGCTTTACAACGTCAAACCTAATTTTCACAAAGACTTACAACAGGAGAAAGCACGACGTGTGAGCGATAAAACATTGAATGTAAGCAGCCTAATTAATGCAAACACAGCAGTCACGGCTTGTTATTGCTCTGTGTAAAGCAGGGGTGTCCAAACTTTTTCCATCAAGGGCCACATATTGAAATATAGACCAAGCGGAGGGCCACAAATCAATCGTGAAACGTTCAAAAAAGCTGCATTTATCTGATTTTTTAAACGCCACCACATCTACATTCAGTCTCATTGCCTTAATATCAGGTCTGTATTGCACCAAAATGTTAGTTATTCAGGTTAGAATTGTAGAAAATCTGAAATGTGCTGTAAAAAGTATTTCTCAGGACAGAGTGGGCCAATTCACCAGGAAGCCTAAGGGCCAAGAAAAATTGGTCTGAGGGCCGCATTTGGCCCCCGGGCCTGAGTTTGGACATGCTTGGTGTAAAGCATATAACTATGATCAACTGTCTTGTAAGTTTTAAAACCTACTTAATCCGACCAGTATTTAATAAGTAAGCAATATAAAACAGTTTTGTAGTTTGGCAGAGATTGTCTGTTATAGAAGTGACTCAATCAGCATAAAAAGAAAATTATGAAAATTACAGAATAAATAATCCACATGCAAATTACATATCAAAACACGCTTGGTGCTATTATATAGTATATATTTCATATTAATCAAAATCACCTTTATTAAGGGTCCATTTATTTGGAAATGTTTTGTTTATTGGGTTTGTGTGTCAGAATTTGCTTTTCTATTTTTTTATTTTTTCCCTCAAAAAATCTGCTGATGTCACCCTAAGCAAACTGGCACATGGGCACCAGACTGGCACAGGATGCCTGTCCTTTTATATACTAAAAACAAAATAAATTACATTTATCCATCCTTTGGTGTCTCAGGGGCTATCTACATAGTTTAAAAGGCAGTTTTCTATGTGAATTCCATTGCCAAGCGGAAAGGAAAGGGTTCTGTTTGAATCTAATTTACTTATTTCAAATGGTTTATATTGGCATCATTTAACTGAGTTACATTACTGTTGGCTGCTGCTGCTGGACCTGTGTGACTCTGGTCCAGACTGATGCACCCGAGTTTTATCCAAATAATTAACATATCGGGGCTGAAATGATCATAATCTACGTTGTTCTCCACATTCCTGTGTGGACATTGGTGTAAATTTACACCACCTCCGGATTTGGCATAGCCTTTCAGTGCACCGTACACCAAAGTTCACCAAGATGAATGTCGGGTGGTGCAGCGATTTGGCCGTACACCACGCATACACCCAAATTTTAGCGTACTAGAGGGCCAATGTGTGTATATATATCTCATCTCAGTATATATATTATTTAGATATACAAGTGCATTTTCAATTCCCTTCTCACCCTCTGCGGGTGGTCTCATCCCTTTCTAAGCTCCGGTCAGGGAGCTTGAGGGTTCTGCAGTATCTTAGCTGTTCCTAACACTGTGCTTTTCTGGACTGAGATGTCTGATGTTCCTCCAGGGATTTGCTGAAGCCACTCCTCCAGTTTGGGGGTCACTGCCCTGAGTGCTCCAATCACTACGGGCACCACTTTCGCTTTCATCTTCCTGGCCTTTCTCTAATTTCTTGTGTTCCTTTCTCCGCACTGGTATCACCACGTCAACCACAACAACCTTCCTTTGCTGTTTAACCAAGACCACGATGTCTGGTTGGTTTGCCATTACCATTCTGTCAGTCTGTGTCTTCAAGTCCCACAGGATCTTTGTTCGGTCATTCTCTACCACCTTCGGAGGTGTCACCTATTTTGACCTTAGTCAAAGTGCCACCCACTTGGTTGTGGCGTTCCATGTATGCTTTCCCTGTCAGCATCTTATACCCTGTAGTTATGTGCTGGACTGTCTTGGCTGTGCAAAGGTACTATACTTTGCACACAACAAAAGGAGGTTTGCCCTGGCACACTCTCAATGCAAAGAGGGTTTTTCCTAAAGCGCTGTTTGAATCTGTCCTGGATCTGAGGAAGAGGGGCTCCAATAATTCTAGGATGCAATTTTGAGTGCGGTTATAAGACGTAAAAAACCACACCAGCAGACTTTCAATTGTGCATCGATAGTTTTAAATTGATGAATGTTTCTTTGGACAAGCCATATATTCTCCACATCTACTCTAAAGTATCTAAGAGGCTTTAGCAAGTCACAGCCTTAACAAAATGTACTGATCATGATGTTATTAGATGTGCTCACACTTTTTCCACTGGTAACATTTTTATAATCACTAATCTCATATCTACTGGACCATTTTTAGGACTATTTCTTAATTCAGCATGTGTGATTATTATACAGCCAACTGTAAGAAGAAGTGCTGTAAGAAGAAGTTTAAAATACACAGGATCAAACTTGACTGTCTCACTTTACTCATTGTCCCACTTCACCCATTTTCACTCTATAGTGAATATGAATGGCAAAAACTTCTGTCTCCAAAAAGGATGGCTTTCGCATGCAGTGTCTTTAATGATTCAATTTTCCACATATGATAGAATCAGTAATACAACAGCATCAGACTCAGATGCAGAAATGCTCCTCCTGTTGTCATGGAAACCGGAGGTGGCTGCAGTCGTGCTTTAGGAAACAACTGTGTGAAATGAAAAGTTAGCCGACCAAAGGGACAGGACGAGCACTGATTAAGGAGCTAGGCTTTATCTGAATCATCTTGGACTGAACCCACCAACTGAGAACATAGCAGCAGCTGAGAAAATGGAGCAATGACTATGTATTCATCCCCAAAACCTGCTGCTGTTCATTGCTGTTCATTGAATTTTTTTCCTCCTTTTTCTAAGGAATTCACTGACGTTAATGAGCAATGAACAGGACAACATATGCAGGGAGAACCCTCTAGTCCGAACCCTCTAGTCCATCTTACACCCTCCTGTGCTCCAACTAACTTTTGTCTGCAAGCTCTGCTCCATCGGATTCACTTCTCTGCATCCTCTGCTCCATCCCACCCTCGCCTCTGCACACTCTACTCCATCAGTCCGTCTCCTCTACATCCTCTGCTCTGTCTTGCTCTCTTCTCTGTATCCTCTGCTACATCTGATCCTCTTCTGCATCCTCTGCTCCATCTGACACTCTCCTCTGCTCTATTTGACTCACCATCCCAAAGACAGCTAATATTTTTTTAACAGAATGCCGTAATTTCTGGGACCTCTTCTGAGGAACAGCTCAGAAGAGGTCCTATTCTTTGTTTTGATAATCTTCTGTAATAATCCATAAATATTAGAGACTTTGGCACAGGTTGAGTCCATCTGTTGCCACGCTCTGAACAACTCAGAATCAGTAGCACAACGTTTATCATTTCTGTGTGTGTGCCTGTAGTCACATTAGAATAAGACAAACTCTGCTGTGTTCCCACTGACAATGTACTTTTATGTGCAAAGGTGTTATTGCCGTTATTTTCTATGTATTTTAATTCAGTGTGTTTATTTTTTCCCTTGACCCTCTCTTTGATTAATTTACAGATAAACTGTCAAAATATGAAGAAGATTAAAAGTAGGAAAAGAGTTTAAATTTGATCTAAAACAAACTTAACCCAGTCTATATCAGAAAAAGGTCTATGACCAGTTCAGTTTAAACCAGATCTAAACCAGTTCTAGTCTACACCAGATCTGAACCAGATCTAAACCAGGTTTAAATCAGAAGTAAACTGAACTCAGGGTATATATCAGATTTTAAAGCAACTAACGGACTAAACCAGATCTAAATCAGGTCTAAATCAGATATAAATCAGATGGGAGCCAATAATAAACCAAGGCTACCAACTACATCTAAACAAGGTCAGAACTAAATCATGTCCCTGACTTTGTCTTTCTAACTCAGATGTTCCTGTTTGTGTATTGCATACATCTTAAATGATTCATTTTAAACAGAATGTCTAAATACACCTCTGACCAGCTTTGACCCAACCACGGTATGGTCCTCTCCAACTTCTCCTCTTTCCTCACTGAAGGTTTCTTCATAGCTGTGTGGAGGTTCCTTTATGAGAGTACAAAGCTCTTTGGCCTTTAGATGCACTACCCTTTACTCTGAAAGCACGGCGCAGAACTGACACACATATCAAAGTTTGATTTACAGAACGTTTTGATCTAGACTGACTTAACAGTGAAGCAAATGTGTGCAAATGATACTTCTCCTAACTGTTTGCTCTGTTTCAGTCAGCATTTAATGTGGAGACTCCTTCCCGGGAACCCGCAAAGTGAGTATGAGTGTGTAGTTAAAGTGAGGAGAAAGAGGTATCTTTAACAACCTACTTATTATCATTTTGTAATACGTAGCCTGCTTTTATATTGGTATATTTTGTATCCACAATATGTTCTTCTTAAAGACAATTAAATATTGTATTTAATATTCAATTGTCTTTAAGAAGAACATATTGTGGATATAACTAATGAATGTTGTTGGAGTGGTATATTTTATGTGTGTCTTTAGTGTGTAGGCTATTTATAATTTGTGTTTTGCAGCAGGCAACAATCTAACGTATTTAATTTGAGGTGACTTGAATTGTTGCCATATATTCATATATTATCATTAGATATTTTCATCTGTTGTCCATTGCTGGGTGTAAAGAAAAATTAAACAATGTAAGAATAAAATGACATAAATGAGTCAGACAGACATTAGCAAAATAATTAAAACATGCACAAATATGTGTTAATAGGAAACAAGTAACATTATAATGCAGATTAGTGACAACTGACAAACAGATATACATTAAGGCGGCAGTAGATACAGTCTGTTCCATTCTTTGGAAGCTCTAATAGACAAGGCAGATTGACTGAAGTCTGTCTTCCTGAATGGCATGGGACAGTCTCCCCTAGATGCCCTTCTAGTCTCGCAACTGGAGCTGGATCTTAGGCTGACGAAGTCACTAAGGGGTGGTGGAGCTAACCATGCAAAATCTTGTATACCAGGCAGATACTGGTGAATCTGATCAGGTTCTCCCAGCTTCAAGTATTGTGGTCGGACAGTATGGTGTGAGTGTGGTATCGCTGGCCTGGGACAGGCTTGTCAGGCAGTAAGTCAGGTGATTAAAAAAAGAATAGAGCACATGTAATTTAGGTTGCCTGGGTGGAAATAGAATTTCAGATACATTTGACATTTGATGGACTGAATTTGACCTTTTTGATGGTTTGCAAAGTCAGAACTATTAAAATACGAATGACAAAACAGCAGCCACAAATACAGAAACAGATCAGGGGAAATTCAGTTGATCCTGTCACCAGTGTCAGCACAATATTAAATCAGTGTGCACCTGAATCTTTAGTCTATGAGAACAAATTTAGATGTACAATATTCTATCTCAGAGACTAGATCAGCTTTAGTTAAATAACTTTTTCACTTCCACGGATGATCTAACTGAGACAGATCTCATACAAAGCAAGCACGGAGGGATGAAAAGAAAGGATCAGACAAAAGCTGCATTGTAAATAATGACACAAGCGGCTAGTGGCCCCTACAGGCAAAAATATGTATTACACTGCACAACGTGTCCCCTTTCAGAGTGAATTAAAAATACAAAAAACTTCATAAGAAGATCAAAAACTTTTATCTTCAACTTTAATCATCAGAAACTAAAATTCTAACTTTTTTAATGTTAACACTTTTTTGTTAAATATCTACTAAAAAAAGAGGAAATGATTGATTCTGTATACTACCATGTACTATTATGTATTTATATATTTCTTATTAATTTATTTTTCAGTTTTTAAATATACATAACGGAACAGAAAAAAACCCAAACAGAGCACGCATATAGAGACCAGAAAATAAAAAAGACAGAGAAAGGGTTTTTGGTTTTTTTTTTCTGTAGCATTTGAGGATTCATATTTTCAGCATGTTTGGCCTCAAACTGTTTTTTTTTAGTTTGACTTGCAAATCATTAAGTTTTTTCTACCTTTTATTTTTTTATTTTTTTGACTGAGGCTACTTTAACCCCTCAAAACTGCTTTAGCTGCATCCCAGAGGATATGTGGAGAAGTCCCATCATTGTCCTTGTCCTCCACTGTGCAATGTAAGATTTTTTTTGCCATTTTTAAGTACTCCCAAACACACATTTAAGTACTCTCCCCTGTGCTAGTGTGTGTGTCTGTGTCTGTGAGGACTGTGCCTCCTCTCGAACCCTACAACTCACGACAATTATCAAACATGACTGAAATCCATGCGACCATACAGTCAGCGCTCGTAAGCTCATTGTGAGCAGATGAATGCAGCTCGTACCCTCAGCCCCTCATACACCACAACACACAAACATGAACCACAACACACAAACCTGACGAGGAGCTGAAGTTCGGCATGATTTTGTAAATGTCGTGTGACAAAAAATGTAATGTAAAATCTAATGTAGGCTACATGTGGAGGTAGAAATCACTGCCACAGATAAGGTTCCCTCATTTCCTGTTGGTGCATGCATATTTAAAGTAAACACACTTCTATTAACAGCTCTTTAAACTAGTACACATCTGTCATCTTTACCCTTATGTTCAAAACACTGTTCAAAAGCTATTCAGCTTGAAGCGAAACAACTGAAGCCACTTCGGCTTCTTACTGAGTGAGGAAGCTAAGCTCAATAGGATAATTACTTGTCTTTTATGAAGGGGACCAGTTTGCGATCTACTCCATCTTTTTTTTTTTTCACTTTTGTGTGTACAGACAAGCTACTGAAGTTTTATAATGGCACATCCTCCTAAAAATATACCACCAGCTCCCACTGCATCTAATTCTTTACAATGGACATCAACAGATCAACTTACAAGTGCTGCTTGAACCAAGCAACATTATGTTATGAAATCAAACAATATGAAAATCATCTATAAACAGCTCATTTCAAAGACTTCAGTCAGCAGAGTATAAGAGAACACACTCACCCACATAGATGCCGTTGACTGAGAGGAAGTGTCTGCAGGGCAGGCTGCCTGAGCTCCGGAGAGACCATCCATCAGTGCAAGTGTTCCGAGAGCGCAGATACATGTTTGGTGAGTCTGTTTGCTTGGCTATCCGTGTTGCTGCTGAATTCTCCATGTCTAAGAGTCCAAATGTCCCACTGTTGGGTAAAGCTGAATGATTTTGATCAAAATAAAATTAAAATTCCAATTTGAATTGTCACAACTTGCAAGAATGGTTTAGTTCTTTCATTGTCCTCTTTGAGCTTTGAACTAAAGGTCCCTGTGTCTCCATGTCTGCATAACCCTTAAATGCATGAGATGCTTACATTAATTTTGCAGAGCATATTTCAGTCTCCCTGTAAATATTAATCCTGAAATTCTACACGCGTTCTCAAGATAATAAAATTCAAGCACCACCACACTTGTCATGGCTAGTTTTGGAGTCAGATCTGAATCAGAAGTAGCTTGGTTTAAAAGCTCGTCTTGTTTGGATCTTGAAGAAAAAGTTAGGTCAAAAACATCTCCACAGATCCTTCCGGCATCCAAGAACATTCCTATACAAGGAAGGACAGAGAGAGAGAGAGAGAGAGAGAGAGACTCATAAGACTTCACATGCTTTAGACATAAACAAGTACACTGCAAAAAAAATAAGAGGCAATTGCACTGGAGAAGAATACAAGGAATAGACAGGGAATTACTGGCTTATTTTTATGATGTTGATTATTATTAACAATTATTATAATGTATTTGTTTTACGTTTGCTTTTATTTATGATCAAACTAAGTATTCTGCGAGATTTAACAAGATGAATGTTCTTAATTCAATAATATTAGACAGATTACAATTACAAATTACAAAATTAATTTTGCATCAAGCCATAAAGGGATACCATTGGAGCATACTTTTGGTGACTGGAAAGAACTAAATGACACAAACTTAACCAACAATCAAGGACTGGACCCAAATTGTGCCTGACATTCGCAAATTGGAAAAAAATGATCTTTGGACTCAATTTGAAAATGGACTAAATGAGACATGAACGTAGGTACATGCTGTAATTTTTTTCTTTTCTATTGAGCCACATTATTATGCATTTAGTTTCTCACTCTTGTGCCATGTTCTGTGTTTTCTGTTTTGTTATTTTAATTTGAAAACAAACAAAATAGACTTTGCTTTAAGATTTCAAGTTTAATATAATTCCTTTTTGGAGTGCAGCATTGCTCTGTATGACTTGAACATTGACAGTTAAGATCCTCGTGGCCTGGCTAAATCCTGGCTTTGTTAGATGCAGTCACAGCTGTTATGGAAATGGGAGCGTGACACAAGCAAACCTTGAGAAAGCTGTGTGCAGTCAACAAACAAAGACATTCAGACTGTATACGACCAGAGCAGCAGGGATATATCTCTTTCGTCTGTTTAGATGTGATTAGCTATGTGCAAAACAAAAATGGTTGCAATCGGTGCTGTATAATATATTTGCTTCATGTCAATGATATCAGGTAAATCAGATATGTTCAATTGCTTTTAACAATGATAACAATCTAATTTATAGTTTAATTTAACAGCCTGGTCAAATACTAAGAATGAGAATGCCAGGTTAAAGCACCCAGGTTCAGTTGTGAATGACATGTTCAGTTGTAAGAATGCAGGCCTCTACCCTCCCTTCAATGTAAAAATACATTAAAGGGAGGATAGGGCGGGAAGATGAGAGGCAGGGCTGCATAAATGTATAACAGCTTGATTTCTTAGCTTGTTCTGCTGTTGTGACGCTTTGACCAATCAGCTACCTTTTCCCGACAGCTTTCGGCTGTTCACTAATTTATGTCTATAGCTAAAATGATACTGACAAGTCTGCTCATGGTTAGAACATATGTCTGTCTATGTTTTTCACTGTAATTAAAACATCCTTAATAGAAAAAACATGTTTAAATTTTAGTGTGTGTGTGTGTGTGTGTGTGTGTGTGTGCGTGTGTGCGTGTGTGCGTGTGTGCGTGTGTGCGTGTGTGCGTGTGTGCGTGTGTGCGTGTGTGCGTGTGTGCGTGTGTGCGTGTGTGCGTGTGTGTGTGTGTGTGTGTACCTTTTCCAAAAAACAATCAATAAAGTTTGAAAAAAAAAAAGGGTTAAAAGTTGAATTTCTATAAAAAAAACTAAATTGGTGAACTATAGTGACACTATTTGGTGCAAATTGTTCAACTTAAGTTTAAGAAGATGTTTTTTTCTCTCTGTTTTTTTTTTTTTTTTTTAAAGAAAATCATTTATTACTTGATCACTTTTATGTTAAAACCAGCACTAATAGCTAGTCAGTGTCAACTCCATGACATAATACAATCAAAAAACATATAAAGCATATATTTCACAAGCAATGAACAAGTCACTCAGGCTCGACACACTGCCCTCTCTGTCCATGTTAATTAATTTAATGACTGAGGAATCAACTATTTTGTACCTGTTCCTTTTACATAAAGAAATTCTTAATCCTCTTCCGGACTGCATGAGCTCATACTGATTGCTGAGCACGTGAGAGGGATTTCTAATGATCTTCAGAGCCTGTCTCACAGTTGACTGTTCTTAGAAGGTTTGTGGGGCGGTCAGAGTGGATCAGAGGTGGGTAGAGTCTCCAAATATTGTACTCAAGAAAGATTGTTATTTAAAAGTAGTATTACTCAATTTAAAGTTCAAAGTAGTGTTTCAAGAAATTACTCAAGTAAGAGTAAAAAGTATTTGGGGAAACTATTACTGAAGGAAGAGTAACTGTCTTGGACGTAACATCTGTTTTATCATTTGAAGTTAATGTAATTTGAGCATCAAAACCTTAAGTAAAGCTCAAATCTGGTGTTTTCAAACAATAGACACCAAATGAGGAAAAACTAGCAGTGCAAGAAACACAAATGTTTAAATAATGTCATATTGTCAACATAATGCTTTTGTCACTTGTAGATTTACTCACAAAGGGAAGAAGGAACCAAAACTTTACTCAAGTAAGGGTACAGTTACATGAATAAAAAATATTACTCAAGGAGTAAAGGTATTGTGTCTGAATGTTACTCCAAGAAGTACAATTTCTTTAAACTAATTATAACCGAGTACTACTCACATCTGGAGTGGACACACCCTTGATCTTACCAGTCTGTTTTACTAACTAACTAAAGATTCTGTGATTTATAACATAAATCACATAACATTTTGTCTAACATGCTTAATCTTCTAAGAAAGTATAGCCACTGATCTATCTTTGTCTAAGTACTTTCATGTGTTTGAGCGCTCGTTTGTTTGAAAAACCTCTCAATTGCTTTTATAACATTAGAGGTTTAGGCTACTGGCTTATAGCCATTAAAGTCTAAGTCTTCTTAGGCACTATGATGTTTTTCAGGCACTACGATATACCATGATAGCCGCTTTCCATGTGTCTGGCACCAGATGTTTGTTGCTGGAAAAGACACCACCAGACAGGACTAGTTCTTCTGTGCATGTTTTTAACAATACTGCAGACAACCCATCTGGTCCGGTGGACATGTGATTGCATGTTCTTTAATTAATGAGTTATTGAGGACAGACTGATTTAGTCAACGTACCAACGTACCAAAGACAGAATCTCCTATTAGGCCCCCTGAGCAGAAAATTCCTCACTGTAACTTTTCTGGTGGAAGGGAATGTTCCACAAAATTACATTAACTTGCCTATCCCTATGGAAAGAAGCTGACAAAACCAGCAGTATTTTTGAGCAGTACTACATTCTCGGCAAATAACATTTACCTGAAAATACACCTTTACAATGAGCCCTTAATATTAAGTTTAACATGATAATTTTGTCCGCATTATCCAATCTGCCAAGCCTATTCCATACATTTCACAGGGATTGTGAAACCAGTAACATGCAGGTTCTTTATACTGTTACTCTCAGCGTAAACGTAACAGCAACAGCAAGGCAAAAAAAAAAGAAGGCAAAAGCAGAAGTTCTAGCCGAAGTGTTGAAGCAGTAGTTGTAGTGGTAGTGGTAGTTGCTGTAGAGGTTTGTTTTGTTAGCTTTACCTGTGCAAACTCCCGACACTCCCGTTGTTTGGGAATGTCCCGTGTACTTCCTCCTCCACTTCCCTGTGTGTAAGCAGATAGGGAGGGGGAAGGGCAGGGAAGAGAGAGATAGACAGAAAGAGAGGGAGGGAGGGGCCAGCATGAAGGGGGGAGGTGGGGTACAGACGGAGATAAAGAAGACAGGAGTAAGAGACAGGGCAGTGGTACGAACGAGGAGAGGGAGGAAGGGAGAAGGAAAGAACAAGGAGAGGGAGGTAAGAACGAGAGGAGGGAGGAAGGGAGAAAGAAAGAACAGGGAGAGGGAGGTAAGAACGAGAGGAGGGAGGAAGGGAGAAAGAAAGAACAGGGAGAGGGAGGTAAGAACGAGAGGAGGGAGGAAGGGAGAAAGAAAGAACAGGGAGAGGGAGGTAAGAACGAGAGGAGGGAGGAAGGGAGAAAGAAAGAACAGGGAGAGGGAGGTAAGAACGAGAGGAGGGAGGAAGGGAGAAAGAAAGAACAGGGAGAGGGAGGTAAGAACGAGGGGAGGGGGGGAAGGGAGAAAGAAAGAACAGGGAGAGGGAGGTAAGAACGAGAGGAGGGAGGAAGGGAGAAAGAAAGAACAGGGAGAGGGAGGTAAGAACGAGAGGAGGGAGGAAGGGAGAAAGAAAGAACAGGGAGAGGGAGGTAAGAACGAGGGGAGGGGGGGAAGGGAGAAAGAAAGAACAGGGAGAGGGAATAAAACAGCTGACAGATTTTGGGACTGTAACAGGGACACACTTTGGCCCTGTTTTCAATAATCGTCGGGAAACTGCCTCCATTCTCACATAGTTCAATCTACAGTTAACATGAGATGCTAGGAGAAACTATTTTAGATGTGAAAATCTGTAGTATACACATATATTCCTGCAAACGAGGTTGTGCTCCCTACTGACGCTCTCCACAGCAGTCTCAATTGTTTTAAACTCAGAGATAACATTTACACCATGTACTTTCCTAGGGAGTATTAGGTCTGAAAATATGAAGTGGGTCAGTTACATGCTGCCTACAGATACTCAGAGATAACATTTACACTGTTTCCTTTTCTGGGGCGAAATGTATTAGACCTTCGAGTGCTATATTTTGTAATTGTGGGTCAGATGCATGCTGCTCACAAACAGCCAATCACAACACAGATCGGGGCTGCGTTCTCAACCCTCCATGAGAAAACCAGTTGCCCAGTATTTAAGTATATGTAAAACTATAAGTATTATTAAGATAGGGCCTCCAGTCCCCAATGAAACTACCTCTCTTTTTTTTTTTCTCTCTCTCGCACTCTTTCACTCTCTATCTGATTAAAGTCGGAACTCGTATCTTTCAAGTGGGATATAATCAACTTCCCAGTTGTCTGAAATGCAGCATAAGACATGGGATAGAACCAGGCAAATGGAACGCCATGTCTTGTTTACAAACACTAGAAGGGTCATCGATGATTAGCAGTGATAAACCTGAAGAATTGCAAACACTTAAAGTACTAACATTACATACATTACATTGAGCACATTTTACAAGGTAATATTAAATCAA
>CM033624.1:0-25000 GCA_019453435.1 Rhinogobius similis | reverse complement strand
TACACAACATACATTTGAAATCTCCTGTCTATCCCATAGCATTCCAGAGAAACACCCATGTTTACCCTTTTTATGCTCGCAAACGAGTTTTTAGCGCCTGAGAAGCACATTTGTAACACGTCTCTATTCTTACAACCTTTTGACATTAACTGCACAGAAACACATTCCAGGGGCTAAATAGTTGAGAATTAGTAGTTACAAGCCTAAATCTCAATGATAACTCAAGTAGTGTTCCAGTGGTGCAGAGATGTGCTTTGACGCTCACACAGTGAGTTGGCCTTAGTGAAGCAAGAACGTGGAAACTCAATTTGTGAGAAAACCATAAGAGATATCTGAACCATTTTGCCTGACAAAGTAGAGGTTGGGAAGCTACACAACATACATTTGAAATCTCCTGTCTATCCCATAGCATTCCAGAGAAACACCCATGTTTACCCTTTTTATGCTCGCAAACGAGTTTTTAGCGCCTGAGAAGCACATTTGTAACACGTCTCTATTCTTACAACCTTTTGACATTAACTGCACAGAAACACATTCCAGGGGCTAAATAGTTGAGAATTAGTAGTTACAAGCCTAAATCTCAATGATAACTCAAGTAGTGTTCCAGTGGTGCAGAGATGTGCTTTGACGCTCACACAGTGAGTTGGCCTTAGTGAAGCAAGAACGTGGAAACTCAATTTGTGAGAAAACCATAAGAGATATCTGAACCATTTTGCCTGACAAAGTAGAGGTTGGGAAGCTACACAACATACATTTGAAATCTCCTGTCTATCCCATAGCATTCCAGAGAAACACCCATGTTTACCCTTTTTATGCTCGCAAACGAGTTTTCAGCGCCTGAGAAGCACATTTGTAACACGTCTCTATTCTTACAACCTTTTGACATTAACTGCACAGAAACACATTCCAGGGGCTAAATAGTTGAGAATTAGTAGTTACAAGCCTAAATCTCAATGATAACTCAAGTAGTGTTCCAGTGGTGCAGAGATGTGCTTTGACGCTCACACAGTGAGTTGGCCTTAGTGAAGCAAGAACGTGGAAACTCAATTTGTGAGAAAACCATAAGAGATATCTGAACCATTTTGCCTGACAAAGTAGAGGTTGGGAAGCTACACAACATACATTTGAAATCTCCTGTCTATCCCATAGCATTCCAGAGAAACACCCATGTTTACCCTTTTTATGCTCGCAAACGAGTTTTTAGCGCCTGAGAAGCACATTTGTAACACGTCTCTATTCTTACAACCTTTTGACATTAACTGCACAGAAACACATTCCAGGGGCTAAATAGTTGAGAATTAGTAGTTACAAGCCTAAATCTCAATGATAACTCAAGTAGTGTTCCAGTGGTGCAGAGATGTGCTTTGACGCTCACACAGTGAGTTGGCCTTAGTGAAGCAAGAACGTGGAAACTCAATTTGTGAGAAAACCATAAGAGATATCTGAACCATTTTGCCTGACAAAGTAGAGGTTGGGAAGCTACACAACATACATTTGAAATCTCCTGTCTATCCCATAGCATTCCAGAGAAACACCCATGTTTACCCTTTTTATGCTCGCAAACGAGTTTTTAGCGCCTGAGAAGCACATTTGTAACACGTCTCTATTCTTACAACCTTTTGACATTAACTGCACAGAAACACATTCCAGGGGCTAAATAGTTGAGAATTAGTAGTTACAAGCCTAAATCTCAATGATAACTCAAGTAGTGTTCCAGTGGTGCAGAGATGTGCTTTGACGCTCACACAGTGAGTTGGCCTTAGTGAAGCAAGAACGTGGAAACTCAATTTGTGAGAAAACCATAAGAGATATCTGAACCATTTTGCCTGACAAAGTAGAGGTTGGGAAGCTACACAACATACATTTGAAATCTCCTGTCTATCCCATAGCATTCCAGAGAAACACCCATGTTTACCCTTTTTATGCTCGCAAACGAGTTTTTAGCGCCTGAGAAGCACATTTGTAACACGTCTCTATTCTTACAACCTTTTGACATTAACTGCACAGAAACACATTCCAGGGGCTAAATAGTTGAGAATTAGTAGTTACAAGCCTAAATCTCAATGATAACTCAAGTAGTGTTCCAGTGGTGCAGAGATGTGCTTTGACGCTCACACAGTGAGTTGGCCTTAGTGAAGCAAGAACGTGGAAACTCAATTTGTGAGAAAACCATAAGAGATATCTGAACCATTTTGCCTGACAAAGTAGAGGTTGGGAAGCTACACAACATACATTTGAAATCTCCTGTCTATCCCATAGCATTCCAGAGAAACACCCATGTTTACCCTTTTTATGCTCGCAAACGAGTTTTTAGCGCCTGAGAAGCACATTTGTAACACGTCTCTATTCTTACAACCTTTTGACATTAACTGCACAGAAACACATTCCAGGGGCTAAATAGTTGAGAATTAGTAGTTACAAGCCTAAATCTCAATGATAACTCAAGTAGTGTTCCAGTGGTGCAGAGATGTGCTTTGACGCTCACACAGTGAGTTGGCCTTAGTGAAGCAAGAACGTGGAAACTCAATTTGTGAGAAAACCATAAGAGATATCTGAACCATTTTGCCTGACAAAGTAGAGGTTGGGAAGCTACACAACATACATTTGAAATCTCCTGTCTATCCCATAGCATTCCAGAGAAACACCCATGTTTACCCTTTTTATGCTCACAAACGAGTTTTCAGCGCCTGAGAAGCACATTTGTAACACGTCTCTATTCTTACAACCTTTTGACATTAACTGCACAGAAACACATTCCAGGGGCTAAATAGTTGAGAATTAGTAGTTACAAGCCTAAATCTCAATGATAACTCAAGTAGTGTTCCAGTGGTGCAGAGATGTGCTTTGACGCTCACACAGTGAGTTGGCCTTAGTGAAGCAAGAACGTGGAAACTCAATTTGTGAGAAAACCATAAGAGATATCTGAACCATTTTGCCTGACAAAGTAGAGGTTGGGAAGCTACACAACATACATTTGAAATCTCCTGTCTATCCCATAGCATTCCAGAGAAACACCCATGTTTACCCTTTTTATGCTCGCAAACGAGTTTTTAGCGCCTGAGAAGCACATTTGTAACACGTCTCTATTCTTACAACCTTTTGACATTAACTGCACAGAAACACATTCCAGGGGCTAAATAGTTGAGAATTAGTAGTTACAAGCCTAAATCTCAATGATAACTCAAGTAGTGTTCCAGTGGTGCAGAGATGTGCTTTGACGCTCACACAGTGAGTTGGCCTTAGTGAAGCAAGAACGTGGAAACTCAATTTGTGAGAAAACCATAAGAGATATCTGAACCATTTTGCCTGACAAAGTAGAGGTTGGGAAGCTACACAACATACATTTGAAATCTCCTGTCTATCCCATAGCATTCCAGAGAAACACCCATGTTTACCCTTTTTATGCTCGCAAACGAGTTTTTAGCGCCTGAGAAGCACATTTGTAACACGTCTCTATTCTTACAACCTTTTGACATTAACTGCACAGAAACACATTCCAGGGGCTAAATAGTTGAGAATTAGTAGTTACAAGCCTAAATCTCAATGATAACTCAAGTAGTGTTCCAGTGGTGCAGAGATGTGCTTTGACGCTCACACAGTGAGTTGGCCTTAGTGAAGCAAGAACGTGGAAACTCAATTTGTGAGAAAACCATAAGAGATATCTGAACCATTTTGCCTGACAAAGTAGAGGTTGGGAAGCTACACAACATACATTTGAAATCTCCTGTCTATCCCATAGCATTCCAGAGAAACACCCATGTTTACCCTTTTTATGCTCGCAAACGAGTTTTTAGCGCCTGAGAAGCACATTTGTAACACGTCTCTATTCTTACAACCTTTTGACATTAACTGCACAGAAACACATTCCAGGGGCTAAATAGTTGAGAATTAGTAGTTACAAGCCTAAATCTCAATGATAACTCAAGTAGTGTTCCAGTGGTGCAGAGATGTGCTTTGACGCTCACACAGTGAGTTGGCCTTAGTGAAGCAAGAACGTGGAAACTCAATTTGTGAGAAAACCATAAGAGATATCTGAACCATTTTGCCTGACAAAGTAGAGGTTGGGAAGCTACACAACATACATTTGAAATCTCCTGTCTATCCCATAGCATTCCAGAGAAACACCCATGTTTACCCTTTTTATGCTCGCAAACGAGTTTTTAGCGCCTGAGAAGCACATTTGTAACACGTCTCTATTCTTACAACCTTTTGACATTAACTGCACAGAAACACATTCCAGGGGCTAAATAGTTGAGAATTAGTAGTTACAAGCCTAAATCTCAATGATAACTCAAGTAGTGTTCCAGTGGTGCAGAGATGTGCTTTGACGCTCACACAGTGAGTTGGCCTTAGTGAAGCAAGAACGTGGAAACTCAATTTGTGAGAAAACCATAAGAGATATCTGAACCATTTTGCCTGACAAAGTAGAGGTTGGGAAGCTACACAACATACATTTGAAATCTCCTGTCTATCCCATAGCATTCCAGAGAAACACCCATGTTTACCCTTTTTATGCTCGCAAACGAGTTTTTAGCGCCTGAGAAGCACATTTGTAACACGTCTCTATTCTTACAACCTTTTGACATTAACTGCACAGAAACACATTCCAGGGGCTAAATAGTTGAGAATTAGTAGTTACAAGCCTAAATCTCAATGATAACTCAAGTAGTGTTCCAGTGGTGCAGAGATGTGCTTTGACGCTCACACAGTGAGTTGGCCTTAGTGAAGCAAGAACGTGGAAACTCAATTTGTGAGAAAACCATAAGAGATATCTGAACCATTTTGCCTGACAAAGTAGAGGTTGGGAAGCTACACAACATACATTTGAAATCTCCTGTCTATCCCATAGCATTCCAGAGAAACACCCATGTTTACCCTTTTTATGCTCGCAAACGAGTTTTCAGCGCCTGAGAAGCACATTTGTAACACGTCTCTATTCTTACAACCTTTTGACATTAACTGCACAGAAACACATTCCAGGGGCTAAATAGTTGAGAATTAGTAGTTACAAGCCTAAATCTCAATGATAACTCAAGTAGTGTTCCAGTGGTGCAGAGATGTGCTTTGACGCTCACACAGTGAGTTGGCCTTAGTGAAGCAAGAACGTGGAAACTCAATTTGTGAGAAAACCATAAGAGATATCTGAACCATTTTGCCTGACAAAGTAGAGGTTGGGAAGCTACACAACATACATTTGAAATCTCCTGTCTATCCCATAGCATTCCAGAGAAACACCCATGTTTACCCTTTTTATGCTCGCAAACGAGTTTTTAGCGCCTGAGAAGCACATTTGTAACACGTCTCTATTCTTACAACCTTTTGACATTAACTGCACAGAAACACATTCCAGGGGCTAAATAGTTGAGAATTAGTAGTTACAAGCCTAAATCTCAATGATAACTCAAGTAGTGTTCCAGTGGTGCAGAGATGTGCTTTGACGCTCACACAGTGAGTTGGCCTTAGTGAAGCAAGAACGTGGAAACTCAATTTGTGAGAAAACCATAAGAGATATCTGAACCATTTTGCCTGACAAAGTAGAGGTTGGGAAGCTACACAACATACATTTGAAATCTCCTGTCTATCCCATAGCATTCCAGAGAAACACCCATGTTTACCCTTTTTATGCTCGCAAACGAGTTTTCAGCGCCTGAGAAGCACATTTGTAACACGTCTCTATTCTTACAACCTTTTGACATTAACTGCACAGAAACACATTCCAGGGGCTAAATAGTTGAGAATTAGTAGTTACAAGCCTAAATCTCAATGATAACTCAAGTAGTGTTCCAGTGGTGCAGAGATGTGCTTTGACGCTCACACAGTGAGTTGGCCTTAGTGAAGCAAGAACGTGGAAACTCAATTTGTGAGAAAACCATAAGAGATATCTGAACCATTTTGCCTGACAAAGTAGAGGTTGGGAAGCTACACAACATACATTTGAAATCTCCTGTCTATCCCATAGCATTCCAGAGAAACACCCATGTTTACCCTTTTTATGCTCGCAAACGAGTTTTTAGCGCCTGAGAAGCACATTTGTAACACGTCTCTATTCTTACAACCTTTTGACATTAACTGCACAGAAACACATTCCAGGGGCTAAATAGTTGAGAATTAGTAGTTACAAGCCTAAATCTCAATGATAACTCAAGTAGTGTTCCAGTGGTGCAGAGATGTGCTTTGACGCTCACACAGTGAGTTGGCCTTAGTGAAGCAAGAACGTGGAAACTCAATTTGTGAGAAAACCATAAGAGATATCTGAACCATTTTGCCTGACAAAGTAGAGGTTGGGAAGCTACACAACATACATTTGAAATCTCCTGTCTATCCCATAGCATTCCAGAGAAACACCCATGTTTACCCTTTTTATGCTCGCAAACGAGTTTTTAGCGCCTGAGAAGCACATTTGTAACACGTCTCTATTCTTACAACCTTTTGACATTAACTGCACAGAAACACATTCCAGGGGCTAAATAGTTGAGAATTAGTAGTTACAAGCCTAAATCTCAATGATAACTCAAGTAGTGTTCCAGTGGTGCAGAGATGTGCTTTGACGCTCACACAGTGAGTTGGCCTTAGTGAAGCAAGAACGTGGAAACTCAATTTGTGAGAAAACCATAAGAGATATCTGAACCATTTTGCCTGACAAAGTAGAGGTTGGGAAGCTACACAACATACATTTGAAATCTCCTGTCTATCCCATAGCATTCCAGAGAAACACCCATGTTTACCCTTTTTATGCTCGCAAACGAGTTTTTAGCGCCTGAGAAGCACATTTGTAACACGTCTCTATTCTTACAACCTTTTGACATTAACTGCACAGAAACACATTCCAGGGGCTAAATAGTTGAGAATTAGTAGTTACAAGCCTAAATCTCAATGATAACTCAAGTAGTGTTCCAGTGGTGCAGAGATGTGCTTTGACGCTCACACAGTGAGTTGGCCTTAGTGAAGCAAGAACGTGGAAACTCAATTTGTGAGAAAACCATAAGAGATATCTGAACCATTTTGCCTGACAAAGTAGAGGTTGGGAAGCTACACAACATACATTTGAAATCTCCTGTCTATCCCATAGCATTCCAGAGAAACACCCATGTTTACCCTTTTTATGCTCGCAAACGAGTTTTTAGCGCCTGAGAAGCACATTTGTAACACGTCTCTATTCTTACAACCTTTTGACATTAACTGCACAGAAACACATTCCAGGGGCTAAATAGTTGAGAATTAGTAGTTACAAGCCTAAATCTCAATGATAACTCAAGTAGTGTTCCAGTGGTGCAGAGATGTGCTTTGACGCTCACACAGTGAGTTGGCCTTAGTGAAGCAAGAACGTGGAAACTCAATTTGTGAGAAAACCATAAGAGATATCTGAACCATTTTGCCTGACAAAGTAGAGGTTGGGAAGCTACACAACATACATTTGAAATCTCCTGTCTATCCCATAGCATTCCAGAGAAACACCCATGTTTACCCTTTTTATGCTCGCAAACGAGTTTTTAGCGCCTGAGAAGCACATTTGTAACACGTCTCTATTCTTACAACCTTTTGACATTAACTGCACAGAAACACATTCCAGGGGCTAAATAGTTGAGAATTAGTAGTTACAAGCCTAAATCTCAATGATAACTCAAGTAGTGTTCCAGTGGTGCAGAGATGTGCTTTGACGCTCACACAGTGAGTTGGCCTTAGTGAAGCAAGAACGTGGAAACTCAATTTGTGAGAAAACCATAAGAGATATCTGAACCATTTTGCCTGACAAAGTAGAGGTTGGGAAGCTACACAACATACATTTGAAATCTCCTGTCTATCCCATAGCATTCCAGAGAAACACCCATGTTTACCCTTTTTATGCTCGCAAACGAGTTTTTAGCGCCTGAGAAGCACATTTGTAACACGTCTCTATTCTTACAACCTTTTGACATTAACTGCACAGAAACACATTCCAGGGGCTAAATAGTTGAGAATTAGTAGTTACAAGCCTAAATCTCAATGATAACTCAAGTAGTGTTCCAGTGGTGCAGAGATGTGCTTTGACGCTCACACAGTGAGTTGGCCTTAGTGAAGCAAGAACGTGGAAACTCAATTTGTGAGAAAACCATAAGAGATATCTGAACCATTTTGCCTGACAAAGTAGAGGTTGGGAAGCTACACAACATACATTTGAAATCTCCTGTCTATCCCATAGCATTCCAGAGAAACACCCATGTTTACCCTTTTTATGCTCGCAAACGAGTTTTTAGCGCCTGAGAAGCACATTTGTAACACGTCTCTATTCTTACAACCTTTTGACATTAACTGCACAGAAACACATTCCAGGGGCTAAATAGTTGAGAATTAGTAGTTACAAGCCTAAATCTCAATGATAACTCAAGTAGTGTTCCAGTGGTGCAGAGATGTGCTTTGACGCTCACACAGTGAGTTGGCCTTAGTGAAGCAAGAACGTGGAAACTCAATTTGTGAGAAAACCATAAGAGATATCTGAACCATTTTGCCTGACAAAGTAGAGGTTGGGAAGCTACACAACATACATTTGAAATCTCCTGTCTATCCCATAGCATTCCAGAGAAACACCCATGTTTACCCTTTTTATGCTCGCAAACGAGTTTTTAGCGCCTGAGAAGCACATTTGTAACACGTCTCTATTCTTACAACCTTTTGACATTAACTGCACAGAAACACATTCCAGGGGCTAAATAGTTGAGAATTAGTAGTTACAAGCCTAAATCTCAATGATAACTCAAGTAGTGTTCCAGTGGTGCAGAGATGTGCTTTGACGCTCACACAGTGAGTTGGCCTTAGTGAAGCAAGAACGTGGAAACTCAATTTGTGAGAAAACCATAAGAGATATCTGAACCATTTTGCCTGACAAAGTAGAGGTTGGGAAGCTACACAACATACATTTGAAATCTCCTGTCTATCCCATAGCATTCCAGAGAAACACCCATGTTTACCCTTTTTATGCTCGCAAACGAGTTTTTAGCGCCTGAGAAGCACATTTGTAACACGTCTCTATTCTTACAACCTTTTGACATTAACTGCACAGAAACACATTCCAGGGGCTAAATAGTTGAGAATTAGTAGTTACAAGCCTAAATCTCAATGATAACTCAAGTAGTGTTCCAGTGGTGCAGAGATGTGCTTTGACGCTCACACAGTGAGTTGGCCTTAGTGAAGCAAGAACGTGGAAACTCAATTTGTGAGAAAACCATAAGAGATATCTGAACCATTTTGCCTGACAAAGTAGAGGTTGGGAAGCTACACAACATACATTTGAAATCTCCTGTCTATCCCATAGCATTCCAGAGAAACACCCATGTTTACCCTTTTTATGCTCGCAAACGAGTTTTTAGCGCCTGAGAAGCACATTTGTAACACGTCTCTATTCTTACAACCTTTTGACATTAACTGCACAGAAACACATTCCAGGGGCTAAATAGTTGAGAATTAGTAGTTACAAGCCTAAATCTCAATGATAACTCAAGTAGTGTTCCAGTGGTGCAGAGATGTGCTTTGACGCTCACACAGTGAGTTGGCCTTAGTGAAGCAAGAACGTGGAAACTCAATTTGTGAGAAAACCATAAGAGATATCTGAACCATTTTGCCTGACAAAGTAGAGGTTGGGAAGCTACACAACATACATTTGAAATCTCCTGTCTATCCCATAGCATTCCAGAGAAACACCCATGTTTACCCTTTTTATGCTCGCAAACGAGTTTTTAGCGCCTGAGAAGCACATTTGTAACACGTCTCTATTCTTACAACCTTTTGACATTAACTGCACAGAAACACATTCCAGGGGCTAAATAGTTGAGAATTAGTAGTTACAAGCCTAAATCTCAATGATAACTCAAGTAGTGTTCCAGTGGTGCAGAGATGTGCTTTGACGCTCACACAGTGAGTTGGCCTTAGTGAAGCAAGAACGTGGAAACTCAATTTGTGAGAAAACCATAAGAGATATCTGAACCATTTTGCCTGACAAAGTAGAGGTTGGGAAGCTACACAACATACATTTGAAATCTCCTGTCTATCCCATAGCATTCCAGAGAAACACCCATGTTTACCCTTTTTATGCTCGCAAACGAGTTTTCAGCGCCTGAGAAGCACATTTGTAACACGTCTCTATTCTTACAACCTTTTGACATTAACTGCACAGAAACACATTCCAGGGGCTAAATAGTTGAGAATTAGTAGTTACAAGCCTAAATCTCAATGATAACTCAAGTAGTGTTCCAGTGGTGCAGAGATGTGCTTTGACGCTCACACAGTGAGTTGGCCTTAGTGAAGCAAGAACGTGGAAACTCAATTTGTGAGAAAACCATAAGAGATATCTGAACCATTTTGCCTGACAAAGTAGAGGTTGGGAAGCTACACAACATACATTTGAAATCTCCTGTCTATCCCATAGCATTCCAGAGAAACACCCATGTTTACCCTTTTTATGCTCGCAAACGAGTTTTTAGCGCCTGAGAAGCACATTTGTAACACGTCTCTATTCTTACAACCTTTTGACATTAACTGCACAGAAACACATTCCAGGGGCTAAATAGTTGAGAATTAGTAGTTACAAGCCTAAATCTCAATGATAACTCAAGTAGTGTTCCAGTGGTGCAGAGATGTGCTTTGACGCTCACACAGTGAGTTGGCCTTAGTGAAGCAAGAACGTGGAAACTCAATTTGTGAGAAAACCATAAGAGATATCTGAACCATTTTGCCTGACAAAGTAGAGGTTGGGAAGCTACACAACATACATTTGAAATCTCCTGTCTATCCCATAGCATTCCAGAGAAACACCCATGTTTACCCTTTTTATGCTCGCAAACGAGTTTTTAGCGCCTGAGAAGCACATTTGTAACACGTCTCTATTCTTACAACCTTTTGACATTAACTGCACAGAAACACATTCCAGGGGCTAAATAGTTGAGAATTAGTAGTTACAAGCCTAAATCTCAATGATAACTCAAGTAGTGTTCCAGTGGTGCAGAGATGTGCTTTGACGCTCACACAGTGAGTTGGCCTTAGTGAAGCAAGAACGTGGAAACTCAATTTGTGAGAAAACCATAAGAGATATCTGAACCATTTTGCCTGACAAAGTAGAGGTTGGGAAGCTACACAACATACATTTGAAATCTCCTGTCTATCCCATAGCATTCCAGAGAAACACCCATGTTTACCCTTTTTATGCTCGCAAACGAGTTTTTAGCGCCTGAGAAGCACATTTGTAACACGTCTCTATTCTTACAACCTTTTGACATTAACTGCACAGAAACACATTCCAGGGGCTAAATAGTTGAGAATTAGTAGTTACAAGCCTAAATCTCAATGATAACTCAAGTAGTGTTCCAGTGGTGCAGAGATGTGCTTTGACGCTCACACAGTGAGTTGGCCTTAGTGAAGCAAGAACGTGGAAACTCAATTTGTGAGAAAACCATAAGAGATATCTGAACCATTTTGCCTGACAAAGTAGAGGTTGGGAAGCTACACAACATACATTTGAAATCTCCTGTCTATCCCATAGCATTCCAGAGAAACACCCATGTTTACCCTTTTTATGCTCGCAAACGAGTTTTTAGCGCCTGAGAAGCACATTTGTAACACGTCTCTATTCTTACAACCTTTTGACATTAACTGCACAGAAACACATTCCAGGGGCTAAATAGTTGAGAATTAGTAGTTACAAGCCTAAATCTCAATGATAACTCAAGTAGTGTTCCAGTGGTGCAGAGATGTGCTTTGACGCTCACACAGTGAGTTGGCCTTAGTGAAGCAAGAACGTGGAAACTCAATTTGTGAGAAAACCATAAGAGATATCTGAACCATTTTGCCTGACAAAGTAGAGGTTGGGAAGCTACACAACATACATTTGAAATCTCCTGTCTATCCCATAGCATTCCAGAGAAACACCCATGTTTACCCTTTTTATGCTCGCAAACGAGTTTTTAGCGCCTGAGAAGCACATTTGTAACACGTCTCTATTCTTACAACCTTTTGACATTAACTGCACAGAAACACATTCCAGGGGCTAAATAGTTGAGAATTAGTAGTTACAAGCCTAAATCTCAATGATAACTCAAGTAGTGTTCCAGTGGTGCAGAGATGTGCTTTGACGCTCACACAGTGAGTTGGCCTTAGTGAAGCAAGAACGTGGAAACTCAATTTGTGAGAAAACCATAAGAGATATCTGAACCATTTTGCCTGACAAAGTAGAGGTTGGGAAGCTACACAACATACATTTGAAATCTCCTGTCTATCCCATAGCATTCCAGAGAAACACCCATGTTTACCCTTTTTATGCTCGCAAACGAGTTTTTAGCGCCTGAGAAGCACATTTGTAACACGTCTCTATTCTTACAACCTTTTGACATTAACTGCACAGAAACACATTCCAGGGGCTAAATAGTTGAGAATTAGTAGTTACAAGCCTAAATCTCAATGATAACTCAAGTAGTGTTCCAGTGGTGCAGAGATGTGCTTTGACGCTCACACAGTGAGTTGGCCTTAGTGAAGCAAGAACGTGGAAACTCAATTTGTGAGAAAACCATAAGAGATATCTGAACCATTTTGCCTGACAAAGTAGAGGTTGGGAAGCTACACAACATACATTTGAAATCTCCTGTCTATCCCATAGCATTCCAGAGAAACACCCATGTTTACCCTTTTTATGCTCGCAAACGAGTTTTTAGCGCCTGAGAAGCACATTTGTAACACGTCTCTATTCTTACAACCTTTTGACATTAACTGCACAGAAACACATTCCAGGGGCTAAATAGTTGAGAATTAGTAGTTACAAGCCTAAATCTCAATGATAACTCAAGTAGTGTTCCAGTGGTGCAGAGATGTGCTTTGACGCTCACACAGTGAGTTGGCCTTAGTGAAGCAAGAACGTGGAAACTCAATTTGTGAGAAAACCATAAGAGATATCTGAACCATTTTGCCTGACAAAGTAGAGGTTGGGAAGCTACACAACATACATTTGAAATCTCCTGTCTATCCCATAGCATTCCAGAGAAACACCCATGTTTACCCTTTTTATGCTCGCAAACGAGTTTTCAGCGCCTGAGAAGCACATTTGTAACACGTCTCTATTCTTACAACCTTTTGACATTAACTGCACAGAAACACATTCCAGGGGCTAAATAGTTGAGAATTAGTAGTTACAAGCCTAAATCTCAATGATAACTCAAGTAGTGTTCCAGTGGTGCAGAGATGTGCTTTGACGCTCACACAGTGAGTTGGCCTTAGTGAAGCAAGAACGTGGAAACTCAATTTGTGAGAAAACCATAAGAGATATCTGAACCATTTTGCCTGACAAAGTAGAGGTTGGGAAGCTACACAACATACATTTGAAATCTCCTGTCTATCCCATAGCATTCCAGAGAAACACCCATGTTTACCCTTTTTATGCTCGCAAACGAGTTTTTAGCGCCTGAGAAGCACATTTGTAACACGTCTCTATTCTTACAACCTTTTGACATTAACTGCACAGAAACACATTCCAGGGGCTAAATAGTTGAGAATTAGTAGTTACAAGCCTAAATCTCAATGATAACTCAAGTAGTGTTCCAGTGGTGCAGAGATGTGCTTTGACGCTCACACAGTGAGTTGGCCTTAGTGAAGCAAGAACGTGGAAACTCAATTTGTGAGAAAACCATAAGAGATATCTGAACCATTTTGCCTGACAAAGTAGAGGTTGGGAAGCTACACAACATACATTTGAAATCTCCTGTCTATCCCATAGCATTCCAGAGAAACACCCATGTTTACCCTTTTTATGCTCGCAAACGAGTTTTTAGCGCCTGAGAAGCACATTTGTAACACGTCTCTATTCTTACAACCTTTTGACATTAACTGCACAGAAACACATTCCAGGGGCTAAATAGTTGAGAATTAGTAGTTACAAGCCTAAATCTCAATGATAACTCAAGTAGTGTTCCAGTGGTGCAGAGATGTGCTTTGACGCTCACACAGTGAGTTGGCCTTAGTGAAGCAAGAACGTGGAAACTCAATTTGTGAGAAAACCATAAGAGATATCTGAACCATTTTGCCTGACAAAGTAGAGGTTGGGAAGCTACACAACATACATTTGAAATCTCCTGTCTATCCCATAGCATTCCAGAGAAACACCCATGTTTACCCTTTTTATGCTCGCAAACGAGTTTTTAGCGCCTGAGAAGCACATTTGTAACACGTCTCTATTCTTACAACCTTTTGACATTAACTGCACAGAAACACATTCCAGGGGCTAAATAGTTGAGAATTAGTAGTTACAAGCCTAAATCTCAATGATAACTCAAGTAGTGTTCCAGTGGTGCAGAGATGTGCTTTGACGCTCACACAGTGAGTTGGCCTTAGTGAAGCAAGAACGTGGAAACTCAATTTGTGAGAAAACCATAAGAGATATCTGAACCATTTTGCCTGACAAAGTAGAGGTTGGGAAGCTACACAACATACATTTGAAATCTCCTGTCTATCCCATAGCATTCCAGAGAAACACCCATGTTTACCCTTTTTATGCTCGCAAACGAGTTTTCAGCGCCTGAGAAGCACATTTGTAACACGTCTCTATTCTTACAACCTTTTGACATTAACTGCACAGAAACACATTCCAGGGGCTAAATAGTTGAGAATTAGTAGTTACAAGCCTAAATCTCAATGATAACTCAAGTAGTGTTCCAGTGGTGCAGAGATGTGCTTTGACGCTCACACAGTGAGTTGGCCTTAGTGAAGCAAGAACGTGGAAACTCAATTTGTGAGAAAACCATAAGAGATATCTGAACCATTTTGCCTGACAAAGTAGAGGTTGGGAAGCTACACAACATACATTTGAAATCTCCTGTCTATCCCATAGCATTCCAGAGAAACACCCATGTTTACCCTTTTTATGCTCGCAAACGAGTTTTCAGCGCCTGAGAAGCACATTTGTAACACGTCTCTATTCTTACAACCTTTTGACATTAACTGCACAGAAACACATTCCAGGGGCTAAATAGTTGAGAATTAGTAGTTACAAGCCTAAATCTCAATGATAACTCAAGTAGTGTTCCAGTGGTGCAGAGATGTGCTTTGACGCTCACACAGTGAGTTGGCCTTAGTGAAGCAAGAACGTGGAAACTCAATTTGTGAGAAAACCATAAGAGATATCTGAACCATTTTGCCTGACAAAGTAGAGGTTGGGAAGCTACACAACATACATTTGAAATCTCCTGTCTATCCCATAGCATTCCAGAGAAACACCCATGTTTACCCTTTTTATGCTCGCAAACGAGTTTTTAGCGCCTGAGAAGCACATTTGTAACACGTCTCTATTCTTACAACCTTTTGACATTAACTGCACAGAAACACATTCCAGGGGCTAAATAGTTGAGAATTAGTAGTTACAAGCCTAAATCTCAATGATAACTCAAGTAGTGTTCCAGTGGTGCAGAGATGTGCTTTGACGCTCACACAGTGAGTTGGCCTTAGTGAAGCAAGAACGTGGAAACTCAATTTGTGAGAAAACCATAAGAGATATCTGAACCATTTTGCCTGACAAAGTAGAGGTTGGGAAGCTACACAACATACATTTGAAATCTCCTGTCTATCCCATAGCATTCCAGAGAAACACCCATGTTTACCCTTTTTATGCTCGCAAACGAGTTTTTAGCGCCTGAGAAGCACATTTGTAACACGTCTCTATTCTTACAACCTTTTGACATTAACTGCACAGAAACACATTCCAGGGGCTAAATAGTTGAGAATTAGTAGTTACAAGCCTAAATCTCAATGATAACTCAAGTAGTGTTCCAGTGGTGCAGAGATGTGCTTTGACGCTCACACAGTGAGTTGGCCTTAGTGAAGCAAGAACGTGGAAACTCAATTTGTGAGAAAACCATAAGAGATATCTGAACCATTTTGCCTGACAAAGTAGAGGTTGGGAAGCTACACAACATACATTTGAAATCTCCTGTCTATCCCATAGCATTCCAGAGAAACACCCATGTTTACCCTTTTTATGCTCGCAAACGAGTTTTTAGCGCCTGAGAAGCACATTTGTAACACGTCTCTATTCTTACAACCTTTTGACATTAACTGCACAGAAACACATTCCAGGGGCTAAATAGTTGAGAATTAGTAGTTACAAGCCTAAATCTCAATGATAACTCAAGTAGTGTTCCAGTGGTGCAGAGATGTGCTTTGACGCTCACACAGTGAGTTGGCCTTAGTGAAGCAAGAACGTGGAAACTCAATTTGTGAGAAAACCATAAGAGATATCTGAACCATTTTGCCTGACAAAGTAGAGGTTGGGAAGCTACACAACATACATTTGAAATCTCCTGTCTATCCCATAGCATTCCAGAGAAACACCCATGTTTACCCTTTTTATGCTCGCAAACGAGTTTTTAGCGCCTGAGAAGCACATTTGTAACACGTCTCTATTCTTACAACCTTTTGACATTAACTGCACAGAAACACATTCCAGGGGCTAAATAGTTGAGAATTAGTAGTTACAAGCCTAAATCTCAATGATAACTCAAGTAGTGTTCCAGTGGTGCAGAGATGTGCTTTGACGCTCACACAGTGAGTTGGCCTTAGTGAAGCAAGAACGTGGAAACTCAATTTGTGAGAAAACCATAAGAGATATCTGAACCATTTTGCCTGACAAAGTAGAGGTTGGGAAGCTACACAACATACATTTGAAATCTCCTGTCTATCCCATAGCATTCCAGAGAAACACCCATGTTTACCCTTTTTATGCTCGCAAACGAGTTTTTAGCGCCTGAGAAGCACATTTGTAACACGTCTCTATTCTTACAACCTTTTGACATTAACTGCACAGAAACACATTCCAGGGGCTAAATAGTTGAGAATTAGTAGTTACAAGCCTAAATCTCAATGATAACTCAAGTAGTGTTCCAGTGGTGCAGAGATGTGCTTTGACGCTCACACAGTGAGTTGGCCTTAGTGAAGCAAGAACGTGGAAACTCAATTTGTGAGAAAACCATAAGAGATATCTGAACCATTTTGCCTGACAAAGTAGAGGTTGGGAAGCTACACAACATACATTTGAAATCTCCTGTCTATCCCATAGCATTCCAGAGAAACACCCATGTTTACCCTTTTTATGCTCGCAAACGAGTTTTTAGCGCCTGAGAAGCACATTTGTAACACGTCTCTATTCTTACAACCTTTTGACATTAACTGCACAGAAACACATTCCAGGGGCTAAATAGTTGAGAATTAGTAGTTACAAGCCTAAATCTCAATGATAACTCAAGTAGTGTTCCAGTGGTGCAGAGATGTGCTTTGACGCTCACACAGTGAGTTGGCCTTAGTGAAGCAAGAACGTGGAAACTCAATTTGTGAGAAAACCATAAGAGATATCTGAACCATTTTGCCTGACAAAGTAGAGGTTGGGAAGCTACACAACATACATTTGAAATCTCCTGTCTATCCCATAGCATTCCAGAGAAACACCCATGTTTACCCTTTTTATGCTCGCAAACGAGTTTTTAGCGCCTGAGAAGCACATTTGTAACACGTCTCTATTCTTACAACCTTTTGACATTAACTGCACAGAAACACATTCCAGGGGCTAAATAGTTGAGAATTAGTAGTTACAAGCCTAAATCTCAATGATAACTCAAGTAGTGTTCCAGTGGTGCAGAGATGTGCTTTGACGCTCACACAGTGAGTTGGCCTTAGTGAAGCAAGAACGTGGAAACTCAATTTGTGAGAAAACCATAAGAGATATCTGAACCATTTTGCCTGACAAAGTAGAGGTTGGGAAGCTACACAACATACATTTGAAATCTCCTGTCTATCCCATAGCATTCCAGAGAAACACCCATGTTTACCCTTTTTATGCTCGCAAACGAGTTTTTAGCGCCTGAGAAGCACATTTGTAACACGTCTCTATTCTTACAACCTTTTGACATTAACTGCACAGAAACACATTCCAGGGGCTAAATAGTTGAGAATTAGTAGTTACAAGCCTAAATCTCAATGATAACTCAAGTAGTGTTCCAGTGGTGCAGAGATGTGCTTTGACGCTCACACAGTGAGTTGGCCTTAGTGAAGCAAGAACGTGGAAACTCAATTTGTGAGAAAACCATAAGAGATATCTGAACCATTTTGCCTGACAAAGTAGAGGTTGGGAAGCTACACAACATACATTTGAAATCTCCTGTCTATCCCATAGCATTCCAGAGAAACACCCATGTTTACCCTTTTTATGCTCGCAAACGAGTTTTTAGCGCCTGAGAAGCACATTTGTAACACGTCTCTATTCTTACAACCTTTTGACATTAACTGCACAGAAACACATTCCAGGGGCTAAATAGTTGAGAATTAGTAGTTACAAGCCTAAATCTCAATGATAACTCAAGTAGTGTTCCAGTGGTGCAGAGATGTGCTTTGACGCTCACACAGTGAGTTGGCCTTAGTGAAGCAAGAACGTGGAAACTCAATTTGTGAGAAAACCATAAGAGATATCTGAACCATTTTGCCTGACAAAGTAGAGGTTGGGAAGCTACACAACATACATTTGAAATCTCCTGTCTATCCCATAGCATTCCAGAGAAACACCCATGTTTACCCTTTTTATGCTCGCAAACGAGTTTTTAGCGCCTGAGAAGCACATTTGTAACACGTCTCTATTCTTACAACCTTTTGACATTAACTGCACAGAAACACATTCCAGGGGCTAAATAGTTGAGAATTAGTAGTTACAAGCCTAAATCTCAATGATAACTCAAGTAGTGTTCCAGTGGTGCAGAGATGTGCTTTGACGCTCACACAGTGAGTTGGCCTTAGTGAAGCAAGAACGTGGAAACTCAATTTGTGAGAAAACCATAAGAGATATCTGAACCATTTTGCCTGACAAAGTAGAGGTTGGGAAGCTACACAACATACATTTGAAATCTCCTGTCTATCCCATAGCATTCCAGAGAAACACCCATGTTTACCCTTTTTATGCTCGCAAACGAGTTTTTAGCGCCTGAGAAGCACATTTGTAACACGTCTCTATTCTTACAACCTTTTGACATTAACTGCACAGAAACACATTCCAGGGGCTAAATAGTTGAGAATTAGTAGTTACAAGCCTAAATCTCAATGATAACTCAAGTAGTGTTCCAGTGGTGCAGAGATGTGCTTTGACGCTCACACAGTGAGTTGGCCTTAGTGAAGCAAGAACGTGGAAACTCAATTTGTGAGAAAACCATAAGAGATATCTGAACCATTTTGCCTGACAAAGTAGAGGTTGGGAAGCTACACAACATACATTTGAAATCTCCTGTCTATCCCATAGCATTCCAGAGAAACACCCATGTTTACCCTTTTTATGCTCGCAAACGAGTTTTTAGCGCCTGAGAAGCACATTTGTAACACGTCTCTATTCTTACAACCTTTTGACATTAACTGCACAGAAACACATTCCAGGGGCTAAATAGTTGAGAATTAGTAGTTACAAGCCTAAATCTCAATGATAACTCAAGTAGTGTTCCAGTGGTGCAGAGATGTGCTTTGACGCTCACACAGTGAGTTGGCCTTAGTGAAGCAAGAACGTGGAAACTCAATTTGTGAGAAAACCATAAGAGATATCTGAACCATTTTGCCTGACAAAGTAGAGGTTGGGAAGCTACACAACATACATTTGAAATCTCCTGTCTATCCCATAGCATTCCAGAGAAACACCCATGTTTACCCTTTTTATGCTCGCAAACGAGTTTTTAGCGCCTGAGAAGCACATTTGTAACACGTCTCTATTCTTACAACCTTTTGACATTAACTGCACAGAAACACATTCCAGGGGCTAAATAGTTGAGAATTAGTAGTTACAAGCCTAAATCTCAATGATAACTCAAGTAGTGTTCCAGTGGTGCAGAGATGTGCTTTGACGCTCACACAGTGAGTTGGCCTTAGTGAAGCAAGAACGTGGAAACTCAATTTGTGAGAAAACCATAAGAGATATCTGAACCATTTTGCCTGACAAAGTAGAGGTTGGGAAGCTACACAACATACATTTGAAATCTCCTGTCTATCCCATAGCATTCCAGAGAAACACCCATGTTTACCCTTTTTATGCTCGCAAACGAGTTTTTAGCGCCTGAGAAGCACATTTGTAACACGTCTCTATTCTTACAACCTTTTGACATTAACTGCACAGAAACACATTCCAGGGGCTAAATAGTTGAGAATTAGTAGTTACAAGCCTAAATCTCAATGATAACTCAAGTAGTGTTCCAGTGGTGCAGAGATGTGCTTTGACGCTCACACAGTGAGTTGGCCTTAGTGAAGCAAGAACGTGGAAACTCAATTTGTGAGAAAACCATAAGAGATATCTGAACCATTTTGCCTGACAAAGTAGAGGTTGGGAAGCTACACAACATACATTTGAAATCTCCTGTCTATCCCATAGCATTCCAGAGAAACACCCATGTTTACCCTTTTTATGCTCGCAAACGAGTTTTTAGCGCCTGAGAAGCACATTTGTAACACGTCTCTATTCTTACAACCTTTTGACATTAACTGCACAGAAACACATTCCAGGGGCTAAATAGTTGAGAATTAGTAGTTACAAGCCTAAATCTCAATGATAACTCAAGTAGTGTTCCAGTGGTGCAGAGATGTGCTTTGACGCTCACACAGTGAGTTGGCCTTAGTGAAGCAAGAACGTGGAAACTCAATTTGTGAGAAAACCATAAGAGATATCTGAACCATTTTGCCTGACAAAGTAGAGGTTGGGAAGCTACACAACATACATTTGAAATCTCCTGTCTATCCCATAGCATTCCAGAGAAACACCCATGTTTACCCTTTTTATGCTCTTAAACGAGTTTTTAGCGCCTGAGAAGCACATTTGTAACACGTCTCTATTCTTACAACCTTTTGACATTAACTGCACAGAAACACATTCCAGGGGCTAAATAGTTGAGAATTAGTAGTTACAAGCCTAAATCTCAATGATAACTCAAGTAGTGTTCCAGTGGTGCAGAGATGTGCTTTGACGCTCACACAGTGAGTTGGCCTTAGTGAAGCAAGAACGTGGAAACTCAATTTGTGAGAAAACCATAAGAGATATCTGAACCATTTTGCCTGACAAAGTAGAGGTTGGGAAGCTACACAACATACATTTGAAATCTCCTGTCTATCCCATAGCATTCCAGAGAAACACCCATGTTTACCCTTTTTATGCTCGCAAACGAGTTTTTAGCGCCTGAGAAGCACATTTGTAACACGTCTCTATTCTTACAACCTTTTGACATTAACTGCACAGAAACACATTCCAGGGGCTAAATAGTTGAGAATTAGTAGTTACAAGCCTAAATCTCAATGATAACTCAAGTAGTGTTCCAGTGGTGCAGAGATGTGCTTTGACGCTCACACAGTGAGTTGGCCTTAGTGAAGCAAGAACGTGGAAACTCAATTTGTGAGAAAACCATAAGAGATATCTGAACCATTTTGCCTGACAAAGTAGAGGTTGGGAAGCTACACAACATACATTTGAAATCTCCTGTCTATCCCATAGCATTCCAGAGAAACACCCATGTTTACCCTTTTTATGCTCGCAAACGAGTTTTTAGCGCCTGAGAAGCACATTTGTAACACGTCTCTATTCTTACAACCTTTTGACATTAACTGCACAGAAACACATTCCAGGGGCTAAATAGTTGAGAATTAGTAGTTACAAGCCTAAATCTCAATGATAACTCAAGTAGTGTTCCAGTGGTGCAGAGATGTGCTTTGACGCTCACACAGTGAGTTGGCCTTAGTGAAGCAAGAACGTGGAAACTCAATTTGTGAGAAAACCATAAGAGATATCTGAACCATTTTGCCTGACAAAGTAGAGGTTGGGAAGCTACACAACATACATTTGAAATCTCCTGTCTATCCCATAGCATTCCAGAGAAACACCCATGTTTACCCTTTTTATGCTCGCAAACGAGTTTTCAGCGCCTGAGAAGCACATTTGTAACACGTCTCTATTCTTACAACCTTTTGACATTAACTGCACAGAAACACATTCCAGGGGCTAAATAGTTGAGAATTAGTAGTTACAAGCCTAAATCTCAATGATAACTCAAGTAGTGTTCCAGTGGTGCAGAGATGTGCTTTGACGCTCACACAGTGAGTTGGCCTTAGTGAAGCAAGAACGTGGAAACTCAATTTGTGAGAAAACCATAAGAGATATCTGAACCATTTTGCCTGACAAAGTAGAGGTTGGGAAGCTACACAACATACATTTGAAATCTCCTGTCTATCCCATAGCATTCCAGAGAAACACCCATGTTTACCCTTTTTATGCTCGCAAACGAGTTTTTAGCGCCTGAGAAGCACATTTGTAACACGTCTCTATTCTTACAACCTTTTGACATTAACTGCACAGAAACACATTCCAGGGGCTAAATAGTTGAGAATTAGTAGTTACAAGCCTAAATCTCAATGATAACTCAAGTAGTGTTCCAGTGGTGCAGAGATGTGCTTTGACGCTCACACAGTGAGTTGGCCTTAGTGAAGCAAGAACGTGGAAACTCAATTTGTGAGAAAACCATAAGAGATATCTGAACCATTTTGCCTGACAAAGTAGAGGTTGGGAAGCTACACAACATACATTTGAAATCTCCTGTCTATCCCATAGCATTCCAGAGAAACACCCATGTTTACCCTTTTTATGCTCGCAAACGAGTTTTTAGCGCCTGAGAAGCACATTTGTAACACGTCTCTATTCTTACAACCTTTTGACATTAACTGCACAGAAACACATTCCAGGGGCTAAATAGTTGAGAATTAGTAGTTACAAGCCTAAATCTCAATGATAACTCAAGTAGTGTTCCAGTGGTGCAGAGATGTGCTTTGACGCTCACACAGTGAGTTGGCCTTAGTGAAGCAAGAACGTGGAAACTCAATTTGTGAGAAAACCATAAGAGATATCTGAACCATTTTGCCTGACAAAGTAGAGGTTGGGAAGCTACACAACATACATTTGAAATCTCCTGTCTATCCCATAGCATTCCAGAGAAACACCCATGTTTACCCTTTTTATGCTCGCAAACGAGTTTTTAGCGCCTGAGAAGCACATTTGTAACACGTCTCTATTCTTACAACCTTTTGACATTAACTGCACAGAAACACATTCCAGGGGCTAAATAGTTGAGAATTAGTAGTTACAAGCCTAAATCTCAATGATAACTCAAGTAGTGTTCCAGTGGTGCAGAGATGTGCTTTGACGCTCACACAGTGAGTTGGCCTTAGTGAAGCAAGAACGTGGAAACTCAATTTGTGAGAAAACCATAAGAGATATCTGAACCATTTTGCCTGACAAAGTAGAGGTTGGGAAGCTACACAACATACATTTGAAATCTCCTGTCTATCCCATAGCATTCCAGAGAAACACCCATGTTTACCCTTTTTATGCTCGCAAACGAGTTTTCAGCGCCTGAGAAGCACATTTGTAACACGTCTCTATTCTTACAACCTTTTGACATTAACTGCACAGAAACACATTCCAGGGGCTAAATAGTTGAGAATTAGTAGTTACAAGCCTAAATCTCAATGATAACTCAAGTAGTGTTCCAGTGGTGCAGAGATGTGCTTTGACGCTCACACAGTGAGTTGGCCTTAGTGAAGCAAGAACGTGGAAACTCAATTTGTGAGAAAACCATAAGAGATATCTGAACCATTTTGCCTGACAAAGTAGAGGTTGGGAAGCTACACAACATACATTTGAAATCTCCTGTCTATCCCATAGCATTCCAGAGAAACACCCATGTTTACCCTTTTTATGCTCGCAAACGAGTTTTCAGCGCCTGAGAAGCACATTTGTAACACGTCTCTATTCTTACAACCTTTTGACATTAACTGCACAGAAACACATTCCAGGGGCTAAATAGTTGAGAATTAGTAGTTACAAGCCTAAATCTCAATGATAACTCAAGTAGTGTTCCAGTGGTGCAGAGATGTGCTTTGACGCTCACACAGTGAGTTGGCCTTAGTGAAGCAAGAACGTGGAAACTCAATTTGTGAGAAAACCATAAGAGATATCTGAACCATTTTGCCTGACAAAGTAGAGGTTGGGAAGCTACACAACATACATTTGAAATCTCCTGTCTATCCCATAGCATTCCAGAGAAACACCCATGTTTACCCTTTTTATGCTCGCAAACGAGTTTTTAGCGCCTGAGAAGCACATTTGTAACACGTCTCTATTCTTACAACCTTTTGACATTAACTGCACAGAAACACATTCCAGGGGCTAAATAGTTGAGAATTAGTAGTTACAAGCCTAAATCTCAATGATAACTCAAGTAGTGTTCCAGTGGTGCAGAGATGTGCTTTGACGCTCACACAGTGAGTTGGCCTTAGTGAAGCAAGAACGTGGAAACTCAATTTGTGAGAAAACCATAAGAGATATCTGAACCATTTTGCCTGACAAAGTAGAGGTTGGGAAGCTACACAACATACATTTGAAATCTCCTGTCTATCCCATAGCATTCCAGAGAAACACCCATGTTTACCCTTTTTATGCTCGCAAACGAGTTTTCAGCGCCTGAGAAGCACATTTGTAACACGTCTCTATTCTTACAACCTTTTGACATTAACTGCACAGAAACACATTCCAGGGGCTAAATAGTTGAGAATTAGTAGTTACAAGCCTAAATCTCAATGATAACTCAAGTAGTGTTCCAGTGGTGCAGAGATGTGCTTTGACGCTCACACAGTGAGTTGGCCTTAGTGAAGCAAGAACGTGGAAACTCAATTTGTGAGAAAACCATAAGAGATATCTGAACCATTTTGCCTGACAAAGTAGAGGTTGGGAAGCTACACAACATACATTTGAAATCTCCTGTCTATCCCATAGCATTCCAGAGAAACACCCATGTTTACCCTTTTTATGCTCGCAAACGAGTTTTTAGCGCCTGAGAAGCACATTTGTAACACGTCTCTATTCTTACAACCTTTTGACATTAACTGCACAGAAACACATTCCAGGGGCTAAATAGTTGAGAATTAGTAGTTACAAGCCTAAATC